>BRZM01000021.1:3656729-3750842 GCA_033238685.1 Lates japonicus | reverse complement strand
GCTCATCTTCAAACGTTCCAGTTAGCAATCAACGTCAAACGCATCGGCAACAGCCGTTACACCAAACGATCGCTCATTACGTATACAGTTCGCTCGTCCATGCGTATTATGCCTGCTCATCTTCCCGTCGATCAGGCTTCGCAGCCGAGGGTTAAACATGTAGTTTGAGTCCGGTGAATGGGCACCAGAGCAAAAGCAGTTCGACCTGAACAGTCACCTTAGCCAGCGTAACAGGCTGAACAGAGCACATCATTTGGCTCAGCAACAAGGGTTTGTTGTTTATTTTCTTTCTGTTTTTTTCCTCAACAAACCCCGCACATTTTCGGACCTCACACACGCCTCACATTTCGACGGTTGCCGACAAACGAATCACCTCAGTTTTCACCCGAAAGACAAAGGTTGCGCCATCGTCAACCGTACCAGGGTACCTCAAGCCCGCTCGATAACCGGTCAGTGAATTTCTCAGCATCCTCAGAACATCGCGGTCGGCGGCTATTAGCCCAACCGGCCCGCCGGCGAAGCGCATCTGTGAAGACTGAAATGCGGCTGCAGACAGTTGACCAATTATGACCACGGTGGTTCTTCGATGAGAAGTTCAATTGTCAGTTTACATGGTGACTACAGGAGTACCCCAAGGTTTTTGACTGAGGATGCATGCGTGCATTCAAACAGCCTTTTGTCACCAGATCAAGGAACTGGGAGTGAGTTTCAGTTTTGTCAACACAATAAAATCCCAAAAAGTGATGATGAAACAACTGAGCCGTGAAGTGTGGGAGTCCGAAATATTATCATCTGGGGATATTTGTGTGGAAAATAGAAGAAAATAAACAACAAACCCTTGTTGCTGGATGACAAATATAAAATTAATATCCTGTTTCAGCTCCTGTTATTGCCTTTAATAAAGGTGGCTGTTTGAGTCCAGATGATTTTGCTTTTTCGTGTATTTTACTTTGCTCTGTGCCTTTACAGTTCTCAGTTTCAAAACTACGTATTGACAGGAAGACGAAAAGCGTCTTTGCAGAAGCCGCACACCCAAAAGTCAACAGGAAGTGAAAACCCAGGCAGCATATGGCTAGTGTTAAAGACTACATAGACAGGCATACAGTACAGTAGACTATTATATACATATATGTAGATCAATCGCTACTCATTTGGGTGTAGCATCTTAACTGTTGTTGCCTGATCTGACATTTGAAACAAGAAATCACATTGAAATTTACTAAACTATGAATGTTTTAAAGAAATAAATATACATACGTTAAATGTCAAACTAAAATGGAAATATTAAATTATATATATCGTGCATTTGTGGAGATTTGTAATGATTAAAAAAATAAGAGAAGTAGTGTAAATAAATAAACAGGAAGAATAAATAAAGATTCAGTCTTCTTTTTGTTACTGACTGCCTGGGAGAAAACAATATATGAACAATATTTAAAACAACAAAACAAAACACAAATTAACCACAAATAAGTTCACTCAGAAACATTTATGTAAAACTGTGTATGATTGTGAGGTTTGGCCAGGTGTCTCCTGTGAACATCTCTCTCTAAAAACTAAGTGATGTTATTGAGGCTGTCCGGGAACTTATACATAGTAATACCTGAACAACCAAATAGGTCACTTGTCAGTCTGTGCCACACGACAATGTTATCTGATCTGCCACCTGTATGGTTAAGATTCGGTTAAGTGTGGGCAACAAAAATACTGTGGTCATGTTTGAAAGAAACCAACACTGACTAACAGAGGACAGAATGTTAACCCTGGTCTCTGGTTTATAAAGTCACACCCTTCTGCCTTCACTTTAACTTGTCATTATTCACATGACATGATCAGGGAAACAAACTGCAGATGCTATCATTTTGCTTATATGCGACAAAAAAAAAAAAAAAAAAAAAGAACTCCCTTTTCACCCAGTTCCACACTATCTGATGGCATCACATCTCTATATCTGAACAACATCTGAACCATCTGTATCAGTATATTAAACACCCAAACTTCATGTTTTAGCTGTAATATTCCATCAAATTTATAAAAAAATATATTTGTCATTTGCACCATTTTGCCTACATATATCCAAACTTCAGCCTGAAATATTTGGTATCTTTGGAAACTTTGTGACTTCCTTTAGAATTTTAAATAACATTCTCTGAATCTAAATAATACATTGGCAAGCTTTTTAAGACATTTAAAAGATGGATGATTCTTAGATATTCTGTGCTCTCTGGAGGTATTTGGAGCCTAATTTAATTAAACACAACTGATTGGCTAGTTTCCACTTGATACTGCCAAATGACACATCAGCTGCCACCCACCACTCTTACATAAGAAATCCAAGATGTTCACCCAAATAGCTGAAACTGGTATATCTACATCCTGTGGAAAAGAAATGACATACTTATCGTTGCTGCCTGAAGTAAAACGAACAAGAAAAATTAAAATAGGCATCAGTATACGGTCTGAATTTGCCCCATGAAACTTCAGACTTTCATTCAAACAACAACTTGTTCTAATTACAACATGAATATTCATAACAGTTGGGTGTATCTTGAAGTTATTTTAATCATGCAGAAGTGTCAACATCATAAGAATGAACAAACATTAACTATGTATATAAACTGTACTGGGGGGAGGACTCCTAACTTGAAGTAGACAATCAAAGGTGATAGTTATTATTACCACTAGATTAGTTTACAACAAGCTTTTTATTTCAGTGGGGCAAAAGCCACCAATCACTGCTTCTCTTGTAAACACTTTACACCCCTCTCAGTGCCTATCACCACTATTTCTATTCTATCAACACTAATTCCTGGCCAGCAGACAACCTCACACATTTCATGTATTCTCATTTTTATCTCAGCCTGTCAACCCTTGTCATCTCATTTCGTCTTTTCATTTCCTCTCACCATTGGTCCCCACAGCCCTACACAGGAAGTATCATGGCCTGCCCTGCTGTTGTCACTGCCGCTCATCTCTCTCAGTTTTTTTTTTTTTTTTTTGGTCTCTTTCGCACACATGCAAAACTGTGTGCAGTATTTCACCCACAGAGAGGAACTGTGGTTCATACCCACTGTTCTCCTCCTCAGCGAGAAGTTACTCACCCTGTCTGGCTCTCCCTCCTCTGTTCGACTGCATCCCCTCCCAAATGATCCATTTATCACCCAACCTGAAGCTGATTTTTTAGCCACACCATGAGCATGCGGAAACTGAGTGAGTACTGTGTGTGTTTCTGTGAATCCATGTAGAACAGCTGCACTCTGTTCATGTGTCTACTCATTCAGTAAGCAGTTAAGTTAACCGGTGTTGACAGGTCAAAATGGTTTTGCAATGTTTTGGTGATAATGGTGACATGCAAGAATCAACTTGCAACTGATATGATTTCACTTAAGAAAGAAGACTTGCACAACAATAAATAGAGGCTATTTCACACTTATTTTGTTCAGTTTTGTTAAGTGAATTTGGTTACATTGCTTAGTTCAGTACTGTACATGATTTAAGTTACATACAGTATATGCTTTTAAAACCAGGACCTTTATATCTTTGCTTCTATGTTCAAAGAAAAAAAAACACAGTGCATGGAAATTTGATCACAAAGTCAGTTTATTGGTGGGAAAACAAAAAAGAAAAAGTCCCCTCATTCAAAAGTACCCACACTCTCACATCTCATATGCAAATACACATGGATGTATACATTTCACTTGATAGCTGCAAATGAGATTCATTGGTTGACTGCTTCTATATCTCAACTGGAAGACAATTCACTGTGGCTTTGTCACTACAGAAAAAAATGTGGAGCTTTAATTAACTCTGGTTCTTTTAATACTCTTCCCCTTTTCTCTGACTTTACTATGCATGTTACAGTACAAATAACCTTACTGACCTCCAGTTACTATAGATTTTCAAACATCTTTGAGTTTGACACCATTGATCACTTTCTCTTTTTTGCCTGTAATCCTTCCTCTGAATACTGATTTTTTTTATTTTATCTGCTACATCAGTGACTTAATTTGATGATTTTCCCCTTTCCTTTCAACATCTTCTCCTCTCAAGGTTTCAAGTGGTTTGGCAGCCTCACCAACCTCTCTTTTCGCCGCTCTAGTGACAAATCTGACTCCAAGTCTTCTAAGTTGAAGTCAGAAGGTTTACCTGGAGATGACAGTGACAGTGCTACTGTTTCCACAAAGATCCTGGCTCCAGTTGCTGAGACAACGGTGGATGACTTGGGTGCCATGCGTCCTCGCACAGCCAGCTATGTCCGCTCCAGCGAGAGCTACACACACATGGGCACGCTGCCACGGCTACTGAGGATGAAGAGGGACAAGAGTAATAAGGGTAAGTTGTGATCAACATGTCACTGATGAATGCTGCAACACTTTGTTTTTGTGTTTATTTCTGATGTTCCATTCTTCTCTAGGAGGCCCCAGCAACAGTAAGAAGAGTAAAGACAAGAGCAACATCAGCAGAAGTCAAAGCCAGCGACCTGTACGGGACAAAGACCATGCCCCCCCGAGAATCAAAGCCGCCTCATTCAAAGAGGCCGGAGATGAAGCTGCAGGTAAAGCTGACACTAGGCCCGACCAACACTCTCTCACTGATCCCAAGACGCAGCTCAAACCTACAGATGAAGTCGATGTCAAGACCACCCAAAACATCACTTCTGAACCCGAAGGTGTCTGTGAAGATGTGTCGCCATCTGGTGGCTCCAACGCCACAATCCAGCCAGAGACTTGCAAAGAGCAAGAAATCACCCAGGCAGCTGCAGACCTGAATCCTGAGGAGACGTCATCACCTCCACTGAGTCAAGAGAGTGATCACACTGAGAGTCATGAGGATGATGGGTTAGAGTCTGGGCTTGTCTCTAAAACAGCAGAGGACAACACAGAGCACACAGAGGTGACCAAAGGACCAGATGAAGGAAACCAAAACTCTGACAGCATCAACAGGTGATTTTTTTTTCCTTTCAAAAATTGGTTAATTTTCCTTGACATGAACAGTTAATTTTTCTTAGTTTTTTCTCCCCCTTTTTGGGCAGTAAAGACATGTAAGGAGGAAAGGTTACTGACTGGGGACAAGATCTTTTTAATATACACAGTAGGCTTTCGTTTAATGTTGTATTTAGCTTTAATAACACTATACAGAGATCATCAGGAGAAAAGAATCTATAATGTAATGATTGTAAGCTTTTATGCAGCCTGCAACTAAAGAGGCACAGTTTGCCCTCTCTGTGTTATGGTTGGCGTTCCAAAGTCCTACGAACTACAGGGGCCCTGAAAGCTCCAGTCTTATGGTGTGTCAGATAGTTTGTTTTCTCTGTCTTGAACTGAGTCCCTGTGTGAAAAATGCTGGAATTAACATACATTCACTCAAATACTGTACTTTTAAAGGTACTTTACTTGAGTATTTCCATTTTATGTTACTTTACACATCTATTTCACATGTCGTACCTTATGTAGATTTTGCTGCATCTTTACTTTGATTGAAGAGTTTTTACTTGAATTAACACTTTTACTTGGGTAAAGGATCTGATTACTTCTTCCACCACTGGTAAAAAGTCGAGTTTTAAGACCTACGATATTTCAGTTTTGTGCTTACGTGTTGCACATCCTTGAAAAAGTGAGTATTTGACAAAATTGCCATTCCACTGGGGCCCAGCGGCGCATTTTTGCCCCGGGGCCTTCACAACAGGTTAATCCGGCCGTGCTCTATGCGTCAACCAGGGGGCGTAGATCTGCGGTTTTGACTGCGTGTAGTCCTACCGGAGAAGTTATCTAGTTCTCTCTTCACACAGTTAGTGCTGACTATTTGTTGTGTACTGGACTCGTCTCGGGCGATGGGTATGAGGTGAGAAGATAACACGATTCATTACTTCACTTTTTAAAGGCAGCAGTCTACATCGATTCCCTTTATTGATCAGATGCTCCTGGAAAGCTGCCGCTCTGTTACCGGTTTGATGTTTTCTCATTTTTTGCATTGATTTTGTTCTGACACGCAGGAGACCGACAGAAAATAAGCTTTTGTGTTGTTTATAGTGCGCGTTTAACAATGCGGTGTGAGACAAAGTATCAGCAAAGGCTGAAGTTTCTTGAAGAGTTGGGGGGTTAATGTAGTGTAACTCCTGAGAGGTGGTGTAACCCCCCCTCACCCCTTCCTCTTCCTCCTCCTCCTCCTCCGCCCTCTCCTGGTCGAGCAGATTGCATTTTCTCGCTTCTTTCCCATGGCATGTCAAGGTCTCCATGCCTCCAAATATTCCACGCATGATAGCGGAGTGCGTGTATCGTATTACGGGGTTTTCACCTCGTGTGTGTGTGTGCATGCGCGCGCTGGTTACTGACTAGTGTGTGTGTGCTGGCTGGCATGCGGGGACACGCATGTGTGAGCGTGCAGCATCAGACCATTAGGTCAGCCCTCTGTTTTTGTATTTACAGCTCAGCCGCATTCTTTAATTTCATTCTTTCTGAATAAATGCTGATATCATTTGTGAAGGATGAAGGCAAATATTTAACTTTTGAACATTTTTTTTCTTTTTTTTAAAACTGAGATCCAGCACAGGAGCTGTTTAGGAAGGGAATGCAGAGCTCCTCTGCCATGGGACCTATTAACATTCCCGAGCCCAGTGCCATGATGGGACCCTTTGATCTGGCCTCTCTGTGGTCATGTGTAACACAGCTTTGCTCTGGGCCTTATGAGACCCATCATGCAACTGGGAACTGTGCTGATTGATCTTAAAACATGTCCGGGAGTGTAATTGCCCCATTTGCTCGTGCTCGCTCCGTATCACAAAGCTGCCGCACAGCAGTACCCATGGCGCGGCTCCCAATGCCATGGCACAGCAGGGCTTTTGACACATGATCCGGATCCATCACGAGTGTGAAAGTGTAAGTTATGGGGCCCGAGAGATTTGGAGAGGCCAGCTCCATTATTCAGCAACCTTAGATGCTCAGTGGGGTTTGTTATCTGTCCATTTTCTATGAAGCTGGACTGCAACAACATTTTACTCACCGGAGAGGCCGCTGCAGAAGCGGGTCATGGGAATACAGGCATGTTTTTTTCATCTGTGGTAACATGCATTGCACCTGTTACAAGACCAAGATCAAACACAAAAGCGCAAGTCTGTGTACATGTGTGTATCATCGCACATGTACACACACTTTTGACTGAGGTTTACAGTCTTTTTCCTGCTCTTACATTGCTTCACATTCCTTCTGTTTATCCCCTTTCGCTTCTTTTTTTCCACTTACCCTGTTTTATGGTTCTTTTTGTCTGTCTCCACAGCCACATGGAGCCAGCAGAAAGCCAGGCTGACTATGTCCAGGTAAGTCTGCTCTGTCCAGATGTGCGTGCAGCTGTATGTGCCTTATTCACCGTCTGTTGGGGTGTATGGTCTCAGACATGTGGTGCATGGAACTGAACATTTTCCCACAGAAATCATTCTCGCTCAGTCAAACAAAGTCTGCATAATTATGTCTAAAATGATAATCAATGCTCCACACTGACAGACATGATTATTATTAATGATTTTTTTCAGCCTTTCTATACACCCTGCACTGTGAAATCTTAGATGTTAAAGATCACATCAAATAACATTATCCTTAGTAACTCTGTACATTTTTATATTAAAAATATATCTCACTTTTACAGAGAAAACATGTCAGGTTTAAAACACATTTTCTTCAGCTTGAGAAAAATGTCAATACATTAACATTCCTGGTGCTTGATTAAACCTCTGCAGCTCTCTGTCCTCCAGTGGTATTGATGATGAATGTGAGAACACTGCGGGCAGGTATAGGGATTGATTAGAAGCTAGCAACTTCTCCACTTTTTCCTAGCCATAATAATTTACTGTTTTTACTTTCTCATTCCGTCTTTTTCTCTCACACACATGCATGTTTAATGCCTGACTTGACAGTAGATATGAGTTGCAGTTTTCAGCCTAAATGAGCAATGCGGTTTGAATTTCCTTCTCCCCTCCCATTTTATTGAATTAGATTTTTCAACGTGAGCGCTCAGATGTAATTGCAGCTGATTATTAGCCCTCAGTCTTCAACAGTTATACTCATTCCAGCAGGCTCACTCTGCATTTAGCCTAATTCAGTCTGCCATTTAGCTAATTGAATTTGGAGTGAAGCAGTGCTCATGTCAGCACTGTGCAGCTAGTAGGCAGTCTGTGCTGCAGCCAGTAGGTGGAGCCATGTGCTTGAGTAGTGAAATCCTTGAAGATTAGAGAGTATGTGAAGCTGCTTCAAACCCTGGAAATGGATGATGGGGAGTCATGCATCCTGTATACTATAAACAAGCATAAGTTCAAATATTAGACTTTAAACTGAGAGCAAAAGTGGGAAGTGAGAGCAAGAAAATGAGGCTCAAAAAGGAAGGAAGGAAGGATGAGGGAGGGAAGGAAAGGCTGAGGTGAAGTGTTGAGCTCTTGGGATCTGTTTTTCTATTGATTATACATCACAGGTGCAGCGGTAAAAGCCTTCTCCTATGACCCTGAGCTGTATTCCTTTTGTAAAACAAACACATCCGACTTCCCCTAGCCACCACAAATTGGCTACAGTTAAATCTCAGTGCACTGCCTCCCTTGTTGGGATTTTTAACAACTACATGTAAATAGTTGTCTAAATTTCTGTAACATCTCACTCTGCTTGCCTCAAATGTACTTCAACTTTGACTTTGAGTTTCACTCACAGATATAATGAAAAGGTTTGGATTACAGATGGAAAATCTGCATTTGCCTCAGTTTCTTGCAATTGAGAATACAGGTTTGTCTCAGTGCTGTATTTTATGAGAAAAGCTGATGTAACAAAACTTACACAGCATCAAAAAACATCTATAAGTGACATTTAACTGTCTAGTATTGGTTTATCCTTGAAGGTCTGAACAACTCATTAGATATGAGGCATTTGCTGTCTGAAGTAAAGGCCTTTCCACTTTTCCCTGAAGATTAATGTTTTATTTTATAACTGTCTATACATGTTAGTGATGAAGCTTTTATTTCAGGCAAGGCAGCCCAGCTGTGCATAATGTTTGTTTGGGAGTGCTACAACAGAATTTTATGAACTGTGCCTTATAACATACAAAGACTTCCTTACACAGAGCGCTAAAATGTAGGAGCTTACGACATGGTCACATAAAACACTGCATTATTATTGCTGTATGTGGGACTTTCTGAGGCATTTCTGTCACTATTTGATAGCGGACATGTTGAGACATGGACTCTCCTCTCAGACTGACACAAAATGTCGCCTGACTCATTTCAGTTCAGAAGTTTTTCAGTTTTAAATAAGCCTGACATACATGTGACTCAGAGCTCTTAACATGAATTTCCAACATATTTCTTGCTTGTAACACTGGCTGAGCACCAACAAGAGCACATCATTCAGAATGTAAAAGGGATGAAGAGAAGTAGGGTCGCTGTTTTCTGCTTTTAACCACGACTCACCTACATTTTTCACATCCCCTCACATGTTTTGTCGCCCAATTTTGTTTCTTTTCTGCTTCTCTCACTCCCGCGCGCCACAACAGCCCCTCCCACCACCACCACCTCCCACCGCCTCACCCACTCCCCGAAAGCTGCCAGCAGTCCCTCCATCTCCTTCCATTTCTCTGAAACATTTATGACAGCTGATGTTTAAATCAGGAGTTGGCCTCGGTGTTCACTGTTATAATGGGCCAGTGACTCTCCTTCAGTTTGTCACATGTCCACGCTCACACACGTGTACACGTATTTACACGCATACACCCACACGCAGTATCACACAGAAGATGAAAACTGAGAGAAAGGCAAAATAAACGGATCCAGTCTGAATATGCTCAAAGAAAATAAGCAATCAGTAAGAAAAAGCCTTAAAGCATTCAGGACAAGCTCTTCATCTTTTCAGCTTTATCATAAAATATCCATCATCATTCATTTTTCATGGGGAGTCACAGCTGGTCAAGCAATATCTACTGTTTTTGTTTTTCTGAGTTTTAGTAAAAGACGTCAAAAGCAGCTTTAAAATGGTTTATGGCTGGAGAAAAAAACAGGCCTGACCATACTGTGTTATTAGGTAACTAGTCAAAATTGTTCAGTCTTAAGTGTCAGCATGTTTTTGAACAACGTGTGTGATGTGTTTGTGTGTGGTTACTTGCTCTGTGATTGTGTGCCATTTGTTTTTGCCTGCAGCCCAGCCCTGCTTTGTCTCCTGTCCTATTTAGTGGTTTGGTACTAGATTGATGGGAGGGGCAGGGGGTGGAGCGGGTTGGTTCATATGAGGTTTATTAACATATGTCTGGCACGTGACTCACACTGGTGCTCTAAAAAAATATAAATGTGTGTGTGTGTGTGAAGGGGCTCAGCTGTGTATCAGTGCGTTGCTTCATGTTTGATTATGCGAATGGTTTGAATTTCCAAAATCTGTATGTCTGTGTGCCACCAGATTAAATTAAGGCAGTGCCCCTGTGGGTACATGTACGTGTGTGTGTGTGTGTGTGTGTGTGTGTGTGTGCATGCGACTATTACAGTAGTTTGAATTAATGTGGCGCCTCTGTAAATGAGAGGGGGTGTAAACTGTGAGGGTTGGCCCTCAGTTACACACCCCTGGAAAGTCTTCAGTTATTGTTCCTTGGATGTGCAGACAGACTGACAAAGAGTGCAGACACATGCCTACACACACACACACAACATGCTCTGTGTTTACTGGAAGGGCATTGACGTCTTAGGTTATTGCATGAATCAGTGTATTTAGGTCACCAAAGAGACACATTGTCATCTGTAAGGTCTGACTTTAAGGATGTGGACAAAATAACAGAAACACCTGGAATACCATAATATGTCCTGCAGTAAATACCAGTATAGTGAAGCCCATTCATAATTCATAATATCATGAGTTTGCTACACATATACTTTTTCAGTGTTTGCAACTGACACACTAGCAATTCAAGCAGCAGTTATTTGCCCTCTTTGTATCTTGTTGAGTTGCCTTATGATGTTTTACAGGCTTGCTGTATAACAAGACTAAGAGTCTACAGATTGTAGTAGCTTGGGTCTGTACTTAGACACAGCTGCTTTGAATTAAATGCTAATGTCAGAACGTGAACACGCTAACATTGACAATTGTTAACATGCCGATGTTTAGCAGATAGTATCTATTGTTGCCACCTTACTTCAGCGTCTTAACTTTGCTAATTCTCTAATCCTGTGGGGAACATGAACATCTGTACCACTTTAAACACATTTATCCAAACAGCTGTTGGGATATTTCAGTGTGGACCGAGTGGTGGACTGACTGACCAGACCTAAAATAATGCTGACAAGTGCCCTCTGCTATTGGTTTTCAACCTAAAATGAGTCATTGTCTTGTTGTCTTTTAAAATATGATTTACAGTACAGTGGCTGGAGCTGCTGGTGCTTCAGTTGCAAACACTGAAAAAATGTGGGATGTGGTAAAGAGAAAAGCCTCAAAAATCCTAATGCCACACGCAAAATACAGGGAAACTGCTTTAGCAGAGAGGACTAGCGCTCTCAAGTAGAATGTCAGCAAGACTGACTGAAAAACACAAAAAACACTGGATATTTGCTTCACAAACTGCAACTTCAGAAATAACCATTAAGTTGAATCGACGCCTGTGATGTTTACTGCAGGGCTATTTTATTCTCAGGTTATTTTGTCCACCTTCTTCAAGGTCAACATGCTCATACCACTGCACAAGAAAGAGAATAATAACACATTGATCTCTCTAAGATGGCATTACACACTTCTTTATCCACGCTAAAGATGTGTCTAGTTGCTACAGCAACACGTTTGTGTAAGGTTTAGTCATTTTAATGCGATTAAAGCACGACAGCTGATTTTTTAAATTGTGCTATTTCACACCTAGATGAATGTTTTTCTGCACGTCTGCGCAGACGCAGTCGCAGCGGTTTCCAGCAGGCCTCTTTCTCTCGCTGCATCATTATTGCAGGCTGTTGTTTCAAACGGGCTTTGAAACACATATCTGATGGTTCAATACGGATTAACCAGTTGGTGAGTCGGGTCCACCCTGTGAAAACACAGTGATGACAATCAAACACACACGCAGATCATTAGCTGTACCCTCCTAACCCCCACCCCCCCCACCCCCCAGCGGAGCCCGGCCCTTTGTTTTTAGGCATGCACATGTGCACACATAGACACTCATAAAGATATGTGTGCATACATAATCTTGATTTGCCCTCGGTGCATCTCTTTTCATGTCTCAGACACATGCGCAGACACACATTTCCTCTCTCACACACTCTCTCTCCCTCACTGTCTCTCCTTGTATCTTTGTGTATCTCTCACGCACACGCACACACACACACACACACTCCTTTCATTAGTGGGATGCTTGCAGGCACATGCAGGGATTCTCCATTGTGCTCCCTATCAGCCTGCGGGATGGGGCTCACTAATTAATATTTAACTGAAGACCGCCTCCAAGCAGGGGAGGTGATGTAGAGATAGAGGACAGGAGGGAGGGAGGGAGGGAGGGGAAGGTGGAGGGATGGCCATGGAGGAGAAGGGAAGGACAGGGGAGAGAACAGAGGCAAAGACGGGGTTCGAGGATGAAAAGGAGGAGGCTGGAAGGAGGAGGTTAGGCTAGTGATGAGAGGTCAGGATAAGGAGGAGGGGAGAGATGAGGGGCGGAGTGCGGTGATAAGAAGGGTTGGAGACAGGTTGGATTCGACGGAGCATAGAGAGGAGGGAGCTCAGGGATACGGGAGCACTGAAAAGAGAAAGGATAGGCTCGATGAATGGATGTAAGAGCAAGTGGAGAAAAAGCTGACGTGAAAAGAAAGTGAAGAAAATGGAAGTACCTGTACCTGTACACACATTTTCTGACAGAAGCACTTGTTGTAAATGCAGAGAATGAAATAAAGACCGATAAAAGGGTTTAAAGGGAGGCAGCAGTGGAGACAAAGTAAGGACAAGGCGAGGGAAGAAAAAGAAGAAAGACGATTGAGGGTAATGAAGTGTACAAGACACTAAAGTAAGAGTGAGACTCTCTTTAGTCTTCCCAAAGGCACAAAATGGGTCGAAGTTACATCCATTTTTCTTTAACCTGTGTCTGTAGAGAGTTCAGTCTATTACATTAAAACATCTAAAATGGTGTGGAACACTGAGGGTTAGGGCTTGGTGCGTTGTCCTGCAGTACACTGTGTACTGTTTATCTCCATGATGAAATATCTGACAGTAATGGTTTTTAACACATAGGTAAACTTCTAAATTAAGTTTCTTATGTTGACTCAGGTCTGATATGTTTGTTGAATTACAATAAATCCACATAAAAACATCGACTGGTCAGTTGGTTTTGCCACTGGATGATTATCATTAGTTGTTTTAGCCACTGTACCCTCAGACACTTGTGAGATTTAACTTTGATCTAACTTTGGTATTTCAATACATGTAGTTCATTATCAACCCAATTCAAGACCTTCCTCTTAGTTGCTGTAACCGAAACACCAGGATATCCACCCCTCAGTGTTATATCATAGTGTAGAGCACAATATGTTTCTCTCTGTGTCAGATATTTTCAGAGAGCATGTTGTGACTCCGTTGTGGTGAATCTGTTACTTTGCTTTAATATCGCGGCTCCCCACGGCAGCCATTTGATATCTGTTTGGCTTAAACTAATTCATGTGAGGACGCAGAATGAAACACAACAGAACACGCTTTGCATCAAAACAATGAGACGACGCGCTCTTGGTGGGATTCGTTCAACTTGTGCAAACACTTGTTTAGAAAGATTAGGAGGTGGAACATAAAAAGTATATGTTTTAGAAAGTATAATTTTGAGGAGTGGCTTTTAGCTAATGCGCCTTACACTGCGATACATTTTCATTATGACCTGTCTGAGTGGGAATTACACCCCTAACATTGGCAATTTTAGTGCTAAGCTCAGAGCTACAACAGACCATCTACGTTTTAAACTCTGCATCCATCATATTGTCATGTGTTTTTCCCACAGCTTGCATTTTGGGTTCGCGCGTGTGTGTGTGGTGCAACAGCCAGATGTAGCTTGCTGTATGTTGGGATTGTTTTGGCACGGTATTACAGGGGATGGAGGGAAGGAAAGCGCAGGGCCCCCTCTTATGAGATTATTTGTGTCCCCACTGTGTAATCTGTCTAATCCAGCGCTGGATGGCTTGAGATTCCATTAAGAGGAGATGCTGCGGTTAATGAATCCATCCTGTGTCTTGCAGCTCCTTATCTGGCAGCCTATTTCTCTTTTCTCTTCTCAGCCTCTGACCGACTAGCATGCATTCAAGAGGCAGATTAGAAAAGTGATTACTGGCGTCATCTGACGCCGTTCGAGTGAGTGTGTGTGTGTTTGTGTTGTGCAGAGATGACCTCAGAGACAAAGTAAGAAAAGGAGCATGCAGTGTTTTTGTGACCTGGTGTGTTGCATATGTCTCTCCTTCTCTGGCAATGTTGCTGTCTTGCGTTATGCCTCCCTGCAGTGGTGCAGACCCAACTAAATGCAGTGTCAGAATTTTGGATGCTGTCAAGGCTCTCGCAGTGTTGCTATGGTGAAGCGTCCTCAATGATGTCACTCACTTGGGCCTCTGGAGACAGAGCCCCACCCCTCCTGACATCTCCCTACCGGTATGTGTGCCTATGTTTGTGTGTGTGTGTATATGTGTTTGTGTGAGTGTGTGTGTGTGTGTGTGAAATGGGCCAGTGAAAATCACACCGTGTTATCCTTGAAACACCTGCCTGTGTGTTTCAGCTTATAATGAGCTGTCTAGCTGCAGTCTGCATAGCTTTTTAGAGACACATCATTATATTCAGCTACACACAAACACACACATGCACACACATTCACTGCCATCTCTAGTAATAAGTAGTAGTGTATGTATGTATGTGTGTGTGTGTGTGTGTGTGTGTGTGTGGACATGCAGGTGGAAAAAAAGGTGTGAATGTGCATTCACGCATGTTTGTGTGTGTGTGTGGGTGGGTGCTCTGTGTGTGTGTGTTTGTGTGATTGGGGTGGGGTGGGGGCATCCCTGTCGGGTTCCTTTTTTGGCAAAAGAAAGGTTAGATTCCTCTGGGAGGCTGCATTCCTCCTCCTCCTCCTCTCTGTCCTTCTACCCGCATCTTCTTCATTCATCGTCTCATCTTTTAATCATCATTCCCTCCTCCCATCTTTTCCTCACTTTGTTCCTGTTTTACTCTCTCCATACCCCACCCACCCCACCTTCCCTCCTCCTCCTCCCACCCCGTGTCAGCATTGTCTCAGCAGTGCCGGAGGGGGGGTCGTTGGTGGGTGGGTGGGTGGTGGGGTTTTCTGCGTGCAATTCGACAGCACTCCTCTCTCTACTTGTGCCTTCTAGCATTCACCCCCCAACTCCTCCCCTCCTCCTCCTCCTCCTCCTCCTCTCTCACCTCCCTCCATCCATCCATCCCTCCCACCCTCTCTTTCTCTCTCTCCCTCTGGTCCGCCCTCCCCCCACCCACACTCCTTTGATCAGCAAGCAATGAGGTAATCCCTAGCAGCCGCGTGAAGTGCAGCAAGTGCAGTGGGAGAGGGCGAGAGCAGAAGCGACAGAAGCCGGTGCAGGGCAGGAGCGGCGGTGGAGATGTCAGGAGCTGTAATATCACTCGCTGTTATCAGTACCAGCTGTTAGCGGGCTCGCTCGTGGCTAATAACTGATGTGGTTACCAGCAGCTGCTTGCAGGCTGTAGCAGAGGTGTTAGCTGTTTAGGTCGTAGCCTGGTTTTTGTAGTGGTGGCACTATGTTGAGGGGCTGTGAGCCAGGCAGAGAGGCAGAGAGTCAGGCAGGGCGCAGAGGCTGGCAGGGGTGGGACAGGCTTAGTGTCCTGGGGGGGGGGGCTGGGGTTTTTTACATCGGACACCCTGGTGGGGTAGAGAGAGAGAGGACAGGAGACAGGAGAGAAAGAAGTGAAGTAGAGGAAAGGAGAAAAGAGCGAGGGGAAAGGTCTGAGGAAAGGTAGCAGAGGAAGGTGTGTGCCTACCATGACGGAGAGGTGTAGTCTGTGGAGTGCCCTGTGACACTTCTGCAAAGTCCTTCATGCAGGTGCAGGTGAGCGATCTGTGTGTGTGTGTGTTTCTGTTTGCATGTATGTTGTGGTACACAAACCCTGAGTTTCCTAGTGTGTAACAAAGTGCTTTCAGTACATGATATGTCATTACAAGGCATATGTGTGCTCTGTTTTCATATACTGTCCAAGTTCCCATGTATTTGGCACATTTGCTTATGCACGTGTGTGTCTGTGTTGTGTAGGTTTGTGTGTGTTTGTGGGAGGTGTGCTCACTGTTGGCTCCTCTCCTGTGTCCTGTCTCAGCCTTGCCTGCTAGCTGGCAGACTGATGATATCATAGATACTGAACAGTACTTGGGTGTCAGATGGACTGTGTGAAATCACAGCGTGGAGAGAGTGATAGAGGGAGGAGAGTGGTTTGGGTGTTTCATATAAGAAAGGGAGATGGGGAATATGCGTTTCGTGTTAGTGTGTTTGGCGTATGAGAGAAAGAGAAAGTGTGTGAAGGGTACAGTAGAGTGAAGAAGCATGCAGTATCAGTTTCACTTTGGTCTAATTCCGACTTGGTGCTTGAAACCCAATATCCGACCTTATTGCTGGGACAGAATGACACCCAAAGTATGTTTTGTATGTGCATACGTTGTGTGTGCTTGATACTCGATGCTAGTACGTTCAAAAAGCTTTTCAGGAACCAATGACATTAAGTTTGTTTTGGTTTTTTTTTTGGGGGGCTGGTGCTTCTCAGGATTTATCTGTATGGTTGGTTTCTAAAGATTTTTTCCAACATGGGACCCCTCAGAGTGGGAGTGACAAGGAGAATACATAAAGGGCATTGGTTAATACATGCGATAATGAGAAATACTATATTAGGAGGAACCAAAGTCGTTATTGCCTGGGGTTATGATACTGCTGGACTGAGGTGATTGTAGTGGACCACATACAAGTTTCTCTTCTCTTCTCTTCTCTTCTCTTCTCTTCTCTTCTCTTCTCTTCTCTTCTCTTCTCTTCTCTTCTCTTCTCTTCTCTTCTCTTCCTCCCTGCCACGTTGTTTGTAGCCGAGCACACTGTGTTGGTATAATTATGGCTTTAACTTTAAAGGTGAGAGCCATAGAGCTGTGTGTGTGTGTGTGTGTGTGTGTGTGTGTGTGTGGTTTAGTTGGGTTTCAGTGCAGTAATCCCCCATGTTATGTGTTGGCGTGTCCCACCTTGTCTCCGGGAGCAAGACATGGACATATCATTGAGTGTGACAACTGCAATAGCTGACAAAGTCGGCGTCTTCATGTTGGATTACTTTGGTTGTTTTGATGCTCTAAAAACAAATTCCTGTCCCAGAGAAACACATGGAGAAAGAGATTCTTGGCCGTCTTTTTCCCTAGCTTTTGGAGGCATCTGCTTTTGTTTAGAGTGAAGTGTAAGCTCAGAGTAATGAAGTTATTTTAATTAAATCTGTCATGGGGTTCTTGAGTAGTGATGGTTGTGGTAGGGGTGTGTGTGTGAGCGGGGGTAAATTAATTAGCACTCGTTGAATGGGTAGAGTTAAGTGGGAGCCTTTCTATACTAAAAAAAAAACCTTGGTTTTGTTTACAAACAGTGTGATTTTGTCTGTAGACCAATATTGATTCCCCAATCCATTCCAATTAAACATAGCCTGACAAGCACAATACTGTGTGTCATGTAAACCAAACACTGTCTGCTACTCAGACAAGTAATGCTTTAATCATTGGTTGTTCTGCACATTCAATGTCATATCGATGTGTTTTCTTTGCCTCCAGGGATGATCATTAGTTATGATATTCACACATTTAGTACTTTATCCACAATTGGTGATCGCATCTTCTTTTATCTGAAAAAATAAGGATTATTCAATGCCTCATTAAGATTGCTCAGGGGAGCTAGTGACCATCAACACTTAAGACCCCCCAAAGGCAGAATGCCTTCACAATAACAGTCACTGCTATTATCTCAATTGAACTGTGATGAATTTTCATTACAGATGCAGAGTTTTTTTATGCACATTTCCTTAATGATTTGTCATCTGTCTCCAACAAGATACAACGATAATGTATCCCAATGTCATGATTGTAAACCCAGAGGTTAACATCTGGCTGGTGCCTATCAACAGTGCTTTTCCCATAAAAAACAAAAATAGATATTTAAAAATATGATGTGTTTTTCAGGACGCTCTGAGAGTAATTACTCACAGTGTATCTCTCTGCTGTCTGTGCACCACTAATAACTGCAGACCTTCTTGTTCATGCTGGCTTTTGCTTCATGAGTGTTCATTAGTGGTCAGTAACCACAGCAGGAAAAACTGCTTCCACTACAGAAAACTGTGACCATTATACATGTTTTCTCTTTTTAAACTCAAAATAAATGCAGATATAGTTGTAATGCATGCACATCACAGTCGCAGCCAAAAAGGGGAACAAATAGTTTTTATGATTGGTTGATTAATAACACTATATTGTTTGACAAGTGACCTGCAGAGATGATGTTGATACAGCGATAGCAGTGTGTGACCTCTGCTCATCAGCTGTATCAGTGGACAGAGATTACACTTGATCCTCTGGTCTAGACTGCAGTATGCTAACTATGAGCGTACACACATGCAGCACGCACACACACACACACGCGCACACAGGCACACATATATGTACAGACACACAGCTTAACCATTGTTTCTGCATTATGCCCAGGGCTTCCAGCATGTAAAAACTGGGACAATATAACTGCCTGGTGGACTCCTGCAGTGGTGACTCGACCCCCCACTCCACCCCTCCAGAAAAAAGACGTACACACACATTCACATACACAAATACATTAAATAAATAAATAAATCAATACATAAACAGATGCATAGACACAAAAATAAACGGAACGGGCCCCTCCCCTATACTTTGATTGTTTTTGAAGTTAATCCCCTTTTTTCTTCCCTCTTGTGTGCATGTGTGTGTGCGCGCGCATGTGTGTGTGTCTCCCACTCCAGCTCTGTAGCCTCATTCCCTGCTGACCTGACCAGCATGTGGCAGCCATCATGCCAGCCAGCAGCCGCTCACCCTCTGTCCTTTTTAGCGTTCCTGCAGCACGACTGTATCTGGAACATTGCTGTCAACCTCTAACCTCGCAACATGGCACCTCTCTGCCATCTAGTCCCCATACACTGTGAACCAAGTTTCTGTTTGTGAAAACAGATTCTCAGTGATACCTCATGATGACTCTGGGCAGGAAAATGTTCCATAGCACCTCAATTTTAATCTCTCTAGCTTCTTAATATTCACCATAGTTTATAATAAAAATACAATGTGTTAGAGCTGGAAATGTTAGTGCTAAAATCTGATTTTACCATGGTTTTTGTGTTGTTAATTTTTAAAAATCAAATTTGCACCTATTTTACACTGAAAGTAACCACTGATGAATCAACACATTTTTCAACAATAAAAACTGGAAATATCCACAGCCCTACATATATTTGAAAGAGATAATAGGAGTCCATTTATTACACACAGCGGTAGGATTTTTTTTTCTAGAAATCCTGCAACAACTACATTATACATATTAAACTGGCCAGCTTTATTACATTGATGTCCCTTCTGTATAGTCACAGTTTAATAACATAAATTGAACCTGGTAGCATTGGCATTGTGTTCTCTCTAGGTCCTCTACATGATGTTTAATATCTCTGTACAGTTTCAACATTATTAGTTTTATAGTAACAAAGAAACTGTTTCACTGGTCCTCTCCTCTTGCATGTCAGAAGGGTGACATAGTGTCTTGAAGTGCTCGGTTGGTTTTGGTCCATTCAGTCAGTCACAGCAGGTTAACCAGCAATCAGCTTGTCAGTCAGATCCCCGGGGGGTCCCAGTGGTTTTGTATTAGCGTTACCCATCACCCCACTCTCTGTATAGTCAGTGCTAAGCTAGCTGTATAAGATATGGCCCTGCTAATGCCTTTTTGTGTGTGTGTGTGTGTGTGTGTGTGTGTATCTGTCTGTCCAAGCCAAAAAAGGGAGCCCAAGCCAATTGGTATGTTTTAGTATTGAAATATTCACCATGTAATCCCCTCTTCTCCACTCCTCCTATCTCTCGCTCCCTCTCGCCCTCCTCCCCGAAGCTTTTCACCACAAATCCTCTTTTGGCGTGCCTGCCTGTCACACCCCGCAGGCTCATAGTGTGAAGGGCAGCTGTGCATGTGTGTGTGTGCTTAAATTGCCTTGTTCCAGAGTCCATATCCTCATTAGGGCACTGTGATGTTTTTGGCAGTAATGAGGAACAAGCCTGGCTGTGTTTGTATGTCTCAGCTATGTATTTTTTTCATGTGTGTCTGACCGTGTGTGTGTGTGTGTGTGTGTGTGTGTGTGTGTGGCGATCCAGTCCATTCTGTGAATTTGTTCTTCATTCACATTTCTGTCTTCTAAGCTCCTCTTTGGCTTGTAGTATGTAGATTATACCGAACATCAAATCATCAAATTTCAGATTACTTTTTTATAGTGTTTAGTAACATGGATTTAGACATGTTAAACTGTCATAGTTTGGGCATTAGTTGAGCTGTAGGATTAGTTGGAGGTGGTGTAGTCAATCAACATTTCTTCAACTAATTTATACAAGAGGTTACTTGTTGAGGAAATGCCAATATAGTTTCAGTCAACACACTAAAGTCAAGGAACCGACTCTTCACAGCGAATGGATAACCACAACAAGGGTTCAAGGACATGAAAAATAAATCTTGGTCAAATCAGCAATACCAAGGAATATAGCACATAAGAAGGAGGTTGAGTTGGTGGAGGAAGTAATAAAGCAGTGCTGTACACCTGCATCAGCGTGATTGGACATTACCACTACAGCTGATAGCCGCACAGCTGTGAATGAGCCAGTGATTGTTGAGTACAAATAAAACCGCAGATGTAAATCAGCTTATACAAGCACAACCTCAGTGCTCTGCCTGAGCCCACCTGAAGTGTTTTAACAAATGACTGGTGCTGTTGATTTGTGGTGAGGACAGTCTCCTCTAGGGCATCTGCTTCTGGGTTTGTGCTAACAGGGCAGGGAATGTGGTAAGGAGTTGAGGTAAGGCCCAAATTGCTGTCAAAACCAAGACTTTTTGCATAACCAGCTGAACTCTATCAGTCTGATCTGTTGTGACAAAAGCAGCAAAAGTGTCCAAAGTTAGATGAAACATCCAACATCATTTACAACCTGTTGAAACTACCCAATACCCAGTGATTCTATTCAGCAGCTGCCTTAAATTGACAGCCAACCAGAAGGCTTGTGTCTTCGCTTCAAGGCTTCCACTGTGAAGCAGCTACAGGAAGTATTGGGTTTGCCTCAGCAGCATACAAAAGATTCCTCTACTATCTCATTCTTCAGCAGTGCTTTGTCCTTCTGATACATTGTGCTCAGGCTCTCCTTTAATCTTCATCTTGGCTTAAGAGGTCAGAGAACACACCGAGAGTTAAGTGGTCCTTCAGCTGCAGGTCACTACTTGGCAGGTTCCTCGAAAAGGTAGACAGAGCACTTTGACTTCGAAAGAGATAAAATGTGGATTAACAGATGTGTTGACATATGGTCCATTGAGCCTCTTATCAAATAATATTAACTTGTTTGCAAGGTTAATTGTACACATTAAAAGCTCAGCCTTGAATGCAGTCAGTCCCTAGACCTAAGAGCAATCAGGTGATGGCAATCATGAAAGCGTTATAAATACTGTAATATAAATAAATGTGGCCAGTTGTATGTGTGAGCGTGGTGCAGGCTGTGTAGTAGATATGTGTCTTCGGGCACTTCGTGGTTCAGCAAACTCAAGTGCGTAACGCGCTCGCCACTCAAACAAGTGAAAATGCGAAAACGGAATTGGTCTCTTCATAACATGACTTCTAGCTGCAGGCCAGGATCACAGAGCTTTCCAGCTCAGTGCTTCATGTAATCATCTGCTCCTCTCTCCTGACATGATAGAGGAAAGCTTTAGAATAGAATAACATAAGAACATAAACCTATGGCGAATACGGCCGTGCTTCTAATCACAGTCTAGACTGTTTAAACAAAGGCTGGTTGAGGAGGGAGATTATGTTGAAGAATACCTGCCTCCAGGTTACAGATGAAAATGCCCGTTCATCTCAGTATCATAATTAACGTCTTCTCTCTCAACATATACATACAATTACTTTGAATATTTACATTTTCCTTTTTTATCTTTTAGTGCCTTTGCCTCTGCAGTTGCACATCATTGTGCTTCGTCCTGTTTACTGGATCTAAATTATCAATAGCTGAATTGCCTTGTTTGAGAGCTGAGTAAAACATGCCTGATAATAGCGCCCATTGCTTCTAAGGGCTGCTAATGTTGAGCACTAATTGTTCCTGGATATGAATGGACAAATGGATGCTGAAAGCATTGCAGCTACGTTAAATGAAGAAAAATGGTCTATAGATGATCTCAAATAATGAAAGAGGTCGAACATAAAGGTATAATTTCACACTGAATGTAGTCGCTGTTTTAGCGGCATTTATGTATTACATCCTGTGTCTTCATCATTGATCCATAGTAAGAATAATAGTCTAATTTCCTCCCATTCTTCACTCCAATTCTTCCTTTATTGCTGGAACATTCATTCACAAATTCCAACATGAAGTGCTTTAAGATGAATTAAGTCAAGTGTGTGTGTGTGAGCTGTGTGAGAAGTAGTCCTCTGAAGTCTCTCGCCGAAGGAATTGCACATGCCTGTGGAGCCGCACATACACACACCGTGCTCACATATGTTGGGAAAGACACAGCTGAGAGGGAGTGTGGCATAGTGAAGGGATTTGGAGCAGGAGGTCGGCAATTGTTTGCTCTCTACATCTTTGACCTCTCCTGACCTCAGAGAGCACCGAGAGGCTGGGTTGGATCGCACGCTTTAAAAGTTCAGTCCCACCAAATGAAACAAATAACTGTTCCGGCAATGGGAGTTGTGCTCTCATGCTTTTAAAGCCCATTGTTTGATAAAAAAATAGGGGCTTCTGGTGTGAAATGATACACAATGAGCGTAGCACTTTCTCAGACACTGAGATGCCATTAATGTTGGTGACAATTTATTATTATTGCTCACATACTTTTAGCTGAATCATACTGTGATGATGTGATGTTATTCTGTTTTCCCTGCCCTACTCTGAAGTCTTCTTTTCAAATTTATCATTTATGTATTCAGGCTGAATATCTAAAGTTTGCCTTGTCAGGGAGACTGAATGGGAGTATTTTCTGTAGGTTAAGATTTCCTACCCCTCCATGCCAGTGTTGCTTTTTGTTCTAATTTCTAATAAATCCCACTGGGTAAACTGTGTTTGAGTTACGGAAGGCCTCCGGACCTCTGTGGAGTTTTTAATGCATCATTTTCCTTTATGAAAAGACCCGGGGCTGTTAAAGCGTCTCTGGGTGATTTGCAGAGAGCAGCTGAGAATGGCAATGAACACACTTGCTCATTCTCTCACACATACACACACACACATGCCCACAGACATTCATTTATGTATGTGTACATGCCTACACATGGGGGTAAGCATGAAAATCTGGTTGCAAGAAACACAATTTTCAATTGTCGATTAATCTGATGATTGTTTTTCCAAATCGATGAATTGTTTAGTCCCTAAGGTGTCAGATGATTTTCTGTAAGTGAATAATTGTTTCAGCTCTGCTGCACATGCACAAGTTACACACAGACATGGAGAAGACTTGGCAGATAGAGTGCCATTTCGCTGAAGGTGCTGATAACATTTTTTTACTTATTAATGAAGCAGATTGGGGCATTAATGTGAACCAGATACAGATACTGATTAGACTTCAAACAGATTTAATTGACTGAAATTTGATAGCTTTGTTGGACATAATTCAATTCAAATTACATTAACACGTCTGCTAATAAGATAGAATTCATGCAGTGTGGATGTGCAGATCGTGTGCTGCCTGCAACACGCTATAACTCATGCATACACATGATCGCTGGGTTTTAGTAAATGTGATTAGTTTAAGCAGAGAGAGACAGACGACGAGGAGACTGTGTCGATAGGACAGTAGATAGCAGTTGTTATTATTTCCATGTGTAATAAGTGAGCAATGGAAGTGTCCAGATATAAAAGGATAATGGACAAGGCACAGTCAAAGAACATCCTCCGCAAGGCAATTATTTTCTGTATCAGGACATCTCAAATTACATTAGCATGGTTGCTTTCAGTGTGTGGTATCTGGATTTGTATCTGTCTATAGCGTGTGTGCCGGATCTTTCATATAAACCCGCAACTACGTTTCTGTACAGTTGAGATTCGGGGCTGGTGTTCACACGTGAAGTCTTGGAAGAAATCCCTTCAGCTATGCTGGCAATTACAAGTCTGCGGGTGACATCATACCCTAAAAAAGGGGGTGTTTGGGGTGAGGAGCGGGAGGTGTGGGTAGTAAGAGGGGGGAGGGGTGTGTAAAGCACGTAAGGAGTAAAAGAGCGGAGGAGAAGGAGGAGAGTGAATGCGCAGCACTTTGTAACAGGCTATCACAGGCTAATTTCCCATGAGCATCTCTTAGAGAAACGTGTCTAGTGTGTCTCAGGGGAGTGTTTACTCTCACACCTTCACACACACACACACACACACACACTTTCCTTTCTCTTGTTACTTGAAAGCAGTTGCAAGGGCAAGGCTGCTCTCAAAAGGTGTGCATGTGCCGGTATCAGTAAAAAGAGATGTGAGTGTGTGTGTGTGTGTGTGTATGTGTATATGTGGGTGTGTGTAGTTTATTGCAAAGTGAGAGTCCCAGCTAGCGGTAAAAGCTCCATCTGCATCACCATGACAACAGCCCAGTAACAACAGGGAGACAACACCCATCTCAACCCTCCTAACCCCCATCAGCTGTGTGTGCGACTGCGTGTGTGTAACTGTGTGTGTGCGTGCTTGATTACTTGCATATTTGATAGTGTGCATTTGAGCGAAATACTAATGTCTGTGCGTGTGTTTGTGTTTTGTGTGTGGGTGTGTGTTTGACAGAGAGTGTCCATTAGGGAGCATCCCAGCAGGTACTGTCTGTGTCTCTGAATGATGGACATGGCCCTAATAGCTCTGTCTGTATGCCCCGATGGGGAGTGGTCACACACACGCACACACACACACACACACACACACACATACACATACACACTCATTGCTCCCTCTGTATGAATGGAATTGATACCTCAGCGCCGCTCTCCTACTGTCTGCCTCAGCCAGCCAATTGTATAGCTCGCTGCTTATCCTCCAGGAAGAGATGACATCATTGCTGGCCAATGGCATCACAGCTCTAGGGCGTGCTTCTTTCTGCCGGTGTGCATGATCAGGGGTGCCGAGGAAGGGTGTGTGTGTGTGTGTGCTGTGTGTGCTTGTAATAGGGAGATAAAACTGATTGAAATGCATGCGTGGTCCACCTATGGGATCAAACTGTTCCTCATTTCCATCTCATCACGTATGGTCACCACTTTCTTTTCTTCTTTCCTTTCCTCTTTTCTCCCTCCTTTCTCTCATATTTCTCAACTTTTTGCCTCGTTTTCTCTGGAACCATCTTTCCTTTTTTCTTTCAGTCCCTCATCTTTCTTCTTTCCTATCCCTCCTTTTTAATTGTTTGTTCACTCCTCTTTATCACCTCTACAGTTTCACCTTTGACTGCATCATCATCATCTCTTCCCCTGCGTGTGGTGTGTTTGTGTGTCAAGTTCCGAGGCCTGTCGATAAGTCAGTGTTACTGTGACTAGGCAAAATTTATGTGTGTGTGTGTGTACTGACACAGCACAGGGTAGGACGTCACCGTGACCGAGCTACAGACAAACTTGTTTATGATACACTTCTCCACCGTGACCTTGCATCTAAAGTGGGTGTTTGCAACGTAGATTCCAGAGATGGCAATATTTGAATCTGTATGTGTTCATTTGTGAAAAATGATGCCATCCTTGTTGTGGTTCAGTCAAAATTAGAACTAAGATATACTGAATGTGATGGAAATTTCAGTGTCAGCTAGCTGTTTCCCTTTGCTTCCGATCTTTGTACCAGGCTAAGCTAACCACCTCCTGGCTCTATAGCTTCACATTGACATTGACAAATACAGCACATACATAAATCCCTGTCAAGCTACATCTAGCCAATATATTATCTTTCAACATATAACATGTTAATTAGTGAGCTTTAAGTACTGGAAGATAATTTGGACAGAGTTGCTGTTTCCCTTTGCCTTTTACGCTAAGCTAAGCTAAGCTAAGCTAACAAACTTTTTGCTCTAGCTTCATATTTAACAAACAGAGAGAAGAGAGTGGTATAAATCTTTTTATCTAACTCTTGTATAAGCAGTTGGAGAAAACATGCAAGATTCAGGGATTTTAAGCTTTCTGAAAATGTCCTTTAGGAAACACAACATGAAAAAAAGCAGCCTGCTAAGCCGCTCCACAGGCAATGGTCTGATAAAAGGAATGTGGTCACAATGTATTTGTCTCAGCAGAATTTGGACACAGTCACCTCCCTGGGCTCTGAGAAAGTAAGTAGTTCTCCCACCTACAGTATACGCAGAGAGTCCTGTTTTCAGGCCAGTGAATCCTGATTTGATCCCATTTGACTTTTGTTTGAAGCTTTAAGTTAAACCTAATGCCTTAACACAAGCATTTTTCAGTCATAAATGTTGACTAACATACACGCATACAATTAAATTAACTTTGTGTGTCATAAGGAAGAACCAAAAAAAAAACATCAAAAGCTGTGGTTGTGTTTGTATTTACATCCTGTTTCTTGGCTGTGGTTCAACCAGCAAAGCTGATTAATCCTCTGCTGTCACTCATTGATTAATTAATTAGATGCTGCGTCACCATATGCTTTGTATCCATGGTAACAAGGCTGTATCTTTGGCCACAGCCTTTGTTGGAGTAAAATAATAACAGCATTAATAGTATAATATGAGTAGAGGTTAAGAATGCTATTTTTTAAATTAATGTAGAAATATAATACACCACACTTTGGACTTTTATTTTCTTATTACCATCACATGGCCAAATATATGAAGTTAATGGAGGGCGCTTGCTGCTATTTCATCCTTTTTAAAATGACAAGTCAATGAGAGACACAGATTTCTACTTCACTTTCAACCAACCCAGAGTCCTCCCTCGTCACCAACCCCCACCTCTCATTTCACCTCTCTGCTGCCTGTCCTTCAACTGCTGCTTCCCTTTTTGTCCCTTTCCTGTTTAACTGCATTGGAGAAATGCATTGTGGGTTTGTGGTTTTCCCTTCACACCTGTCACTGTCAAAGATAGATGGTACTAGTATGGATGGTAATGATACTGGCTCGCTGTTAAATGGGAAGTAAGGAACAGATGTGTGTATGTGGGTGTGTGTCCACTGTGCATCATTATATATATCCGATTGGTTGCAGTATATGTTTAAAAATATATCTCTATGTATGTATATACAGAGGAAGCTTAGTATTGATGAGTCCTTGGACCTTCCATCTATCAGGGTGATGACCTTTTACCCCTAAAAGCCAACAAATTAGCCATTAATGGTCCAGCCCAGAGAAGAGAGGATGACAGTGAGTGGCGCAGCCCTTAGGGGGAATTGTGTGTGTATCTGTGTGTAAGTGATGGTGTTCTGTCTATCTAAAGAAATATTGACCCCAAGCTGGGAAAAGGCATTTGTTATTGCGAGTGGACGCTGACTTAACATGGCATAATTAACTTATTTGTCACAATGAGGCCACATTTAGAAATAGTACTTTTCCAGTTTGCTGACATTCATGACACTTCTAACACTCTGTCCCACCAATAGCGAGCACCTCTCTTAGCTGCCAAAATGAAAGGTTAGATATGTATTTCCAGCTGAGTGAATAAACTGCCCAAAGCATCTTTCAGCTGTCCCAGCTGGTGCTGGTTGTCATAGACACCAACAGCTCCTGTTTCAATTACAGACAAAAAGAGGATACTCTTTACCATGAGTGAAACAGTGATTGAGTTGAAGAAGAGCAACTAAAATTGAGGTTTTAATAGAAGAATATTGGGATTTTATATGGACCTGATTTCAGAATAATAGCAATAGATAACTATATGAAGAAAGACTGAGCTGGTGTTGTGTCTTTAGAGCAGAGAGTAGGCCAGTATGTGTTCTCAGTTAGGGCAAAAAATACATTCTTTAGAACTACTGAAGAGAAAATGTCTATAGAAATATAACCACGTGTTTGAGAACGGTTGATTGAATGCTTCATTTTTTATACAGCATGTTTATTTCTTTCCCTCTCCTCCTCCTAATGCATCGCTTCTCTATCTCTCTCTGTGTTTTGCTGATGGAACAAGGTGATGTCTCTGCTGTTGTATGGCATCAATTCACATTCGCACACACACACACAAATGACTACACGCTGACAGAGCGGCTGAGTGGATCGGTGAGGGAAAGTGCACAGGGAAGGGGGAATGATATGATATGTGGTGGAGAGATGACAGGTTAGAGCACGAGGAGGGATGGAGGGAGAGATGAACTGGCTGTGAATAGAGGAGAGGCTGGGATGATTAGGGAGAAAGGAACGGAGGAGGAGAAAGAGAAAAGGTAATGGAGTGAGTTGGCAGGGTAATAAAGCACATATTAGGAGAGAAAGAGTAAGAGGTTAGATCGACAGATCAGGTGGTTAGGAAAGAGGGGATGAGACGACCCGCCTCTCTTCAGTGGTTCTCTTATCTCAACCTTTCCCAGCTCTACTTGGGAAACAGGTAGATGTGTCACAGAATGAGGAGGTGTATGAGAAAAACATAGAAGAAGAAGACGGGTTCATAGAAAGATAAACATCCAAGTAAAGAGCGCAATACGTCAAGAGAAAAGATAAAAAGTGTAGAGAAAGGCTGCAGTGTTTGGTTAACATACGATAGAGGGGAGGAGAAAGAGAACCCTGATGAAAAGTGGTGGAAAATAAAGCAGTGAAGTAAAGGAAAGCCATATGATGAGTCAGACATGTGTGTGTGTGTGTGTGTGTGCATGTGTGTGTGTGTACATTCGAGCGGTCTATAAATTGCACCGCAGTGAGGGAGAAAGTGAAGTATGTGAGGCACGGAAAAGCAAGCAGAAAGGCAGTGACTGAACAGCAAAGCCTTCATCCTCTTTGATTCCTCTGAGCTTTGACCAGCCAGTAAAGATGGGCAGGGTCAGTTCAGCTGTGCCAGTCAGGGTTTATAAACAGTTAATAGGCTGCACATAGGATGGTTACTGTATTGGGGCTTACTGATCTGAAACAGACATCCAGTTTAGGTGTTTGGTCACATGATTAGCAAATTGGCAAACCTCTCACACTTAAAAAACAATGGCAGGGGCCCCAACGTTAATATCGTCTGAGTGCCCCATGCAAGTTGGCTCTTAGTGAGGGCAGAAGTGTGTGTTCCTACCAGAGTTTGACTTGGCCTCCATGGTTTGGTTTTTGGCTGATATAACATGTAGTTGTGTGACAATTAAAAACTGTACGCCAAAATGTCCTGAAGAAAATATGGCAAATAAATTAATAACTATTCTATTTTAAAAGTCCCATATGGAGTTTTTGATCAGTAGCTGATCAAAACAGCATAATCGCACAGTGGTGAGTTAGCTATTAGCTACTATGTCACACATTATGTCATAGATTACACAAGCATGTAAGTCAGGCTGTTTCTAAGTCCTTGATTCTGTGTGAGTTCCTGTGTGGAGTGATGCTATAGTCAACAAAACTGAACAGCTGGAGACATGACTACTAGATGTTGTACTTGTCCCAAATCCTCTCAGCCATGTTGGCAGAAACCCAGGTCACCACACACTGTAATGTGAGTAAATTTAAAGCATGAGTCATTGTGAGCAAAATAGCAAGAAGCAGTGTGATTAAGTGGGCCGCTCTTGTTTACTCTGGTGTGGCTCCATGACTTTGTTTTCAGCTATTGTTGTGGTTTTACTATCTGATTTTAATTAATTTGGACTGAGTTCAGATTTTGGCAGCAAGTTCTTGGCAGTAAAGTGGATCTAAAGGGTTTTGTGGCATTTTATCTTCATTCACTGCTTTGTGTATCGTCACTATACTGTGTTTAAACAAAGTCTCATGGTCTTCGTTTAGGGGTGAGCTACTCCATCAATCAATTTGTCTGTAGAGAAAACTGATGACTTCAATTTATGTGTACTATAGGATGAGATCACGCACACACACTCACATACACAATGGGATACCATGATAACTGCTCCAAACCAGCCATGTTTTCCTCTTCAGTACACTCCACTGCACATGACAGAGCAAGGCACACATGGGGCACATTAACCTCTCCCTGTCTCTCTCTCTCTCTCTCATACACACACACACATCCATACATTTTTTTCTTCAGGGAAACACCAGCTGGGGCATGCAGACTATGGAGTTACCATGGCAACAGCATCTATAGGTGTGGCATTGCTGAGTCGACAGTAAGGGAGTGGGGTGTGAAAATGCTTGTGCTTGTGTGTGTGTGTCTTATTTTATGAGTGTCTTGTGTTTATTTGGTATAATGATTTTGTTTTTGTGGATGTTCATCTCTTCACTCACAGTCTGTCCATATTACAAACAGAAAACAGATAACTGCAGTCAAGTGCTGTATTACCATATCAAACCCGGACTAGCTGACGTAAGATAATAAAGTCAACAAAGAATATGTAAATCAGTTTTCTAGTAAACATTTATTAGTTAAATCAACAAAACGGAGCCTGTAACACATCTGTAAGCTTGGTATCGTGGCATTACATGCTGCTTCTGGCTTAATGTGCATGTTCAGTAAAATCCATGTGTGTCCAAATTTGGTGATTTTTAGGATAAACCTAAAAATGTAGTGTTGCTTCATGGTCCAGTCTAAAGTCTAAATTGCTGTTTTTCTTTATTACAAACATATATTTATAATGTCAGTAATGCATAGAAAAAGTGCATTGTTAGAGTTTTTTTACATACATTTTTTTTAACAGTAGATGGACATTTAAAATGCTCATAAACTGCCACTTAAACTTTGCTTAAAATCTTAAAATCTCTCTCAAAGTGTCTCTTGATAACGTTACACCATCCATGACTAAAATAACTAACATCAGAGTTTAAAAATACATCTTTAGTTACTATTTATTACAGATGACAAAAACCATCAGAACTGTGCAGGTGTAGTTTGATCGGTGACCAAACAGCTCTCGTCAACTTCACATTCAAACATAACATCACCTCTTTGCAACTTAGACCCAACCTCTTCAAACCAGTGAGAAATTTTTCATCTAAAATAACCAAAATTGTTCTAACTTTGTCATAGAATAGAGTATTTGTCTACAGTCCCAGCACTTATACTATGAAGCTGATTGAGAAAATTTCAACGCCGTGAAGCAAAACAGCTCGGATGATCTACGCTCTGGGTGAGCCCCCCCGCAATAACACTGTGAATGTGTTTGTATTCAATTTGTATGTGTATCCAGTTACAGCAACGCAATGTGTATGCCTACATTGCTGTGTCATTAGCAGAGATATTAAACTAATCTGAATTGAATTAGGTTCAAGCGAGCTATCTCATTTCATCCAGAGAAATGTCTAATTAAATCTGTGTAATCTCTAATCAGTATCTGGGTGGCTTTCAACACCCTGATCTGTTCCTTTAATAACTAAACACGTTTTCAGTACTCTCAGTAAAATGGAGCTCTGTCACCTCTATTTTTACCTGGGCATCCATTTGTGTGTGTGCGTACGTGTGTGTTTGTGTAGTCCTTGTGTAGATGGTAATTTTGTGTCTCTGTTTGTTGTGTGTGTATATTTGTGGGGAAAAGGGGCTTTGTGCCTGTGTGGATGCTTTTGGGAAATTGATGTTTACTCCCCTCACTCTTCCTGAGTGTGTGTGTCTGTGTGTGTGTGAGAGAGAGAGAGAGAGAAAGAGAGATAGAGAGTGTGTAGCCTACAGGCCTGTTTAGCAGAGAAACCATGGGGTTAGGAGGCGAGGGAGAGACGTTCAGTCAGGAGTCATACTTAACAGTCAAACATCATTAAAATCTTCTCTGCTCCTTTGTGTGTGCGTGTGTGTATGTGCCCGTGTGTGTGTGTGTATGAGCACATCATGTGTATTCATTTTTACGTGATGTTTGTGAGGATAAAAATGTTTTGTGTGTTTTTGGTTTTATTTGGTGTTCCTGTGATGTCTAGGTTACTTTTTTTTTTCCTGTTTTCCTTCTCATCATCGCCAACTGCGCTGTCGTGTGCAAACAGTCAACAGATTTTAAAAGACTGAGATAAATGAACCCGGAAAGATACAATTCAGTTCGCAAGAGTGTCTGTATTGTGGATACGTACGTACATAATAATGATAATACACAAAACCACCACACGCAGCACAGTCGCACACAGAGAGGACATTTGGCCCTTTAGGCAGCTGATTGTCAGCATATATCTTTTGGCACGATGATGGACACACACACTCATGTTTCACTCTCAGTAATGGTCCTCTCATCAAAGTGCTGATAGATGTTGCTCACCAGGTTGATTAGAGAGAGGGAGAGAGAAACAGAGAGTGGGAAATGCTTTAGTGGGTCTTTGAGCCAGAAAACAAAAAGCAGGAGAAGAAGTGAATCACAGAGGAAGAGACATTAAAATATGAATGGCAGAGTCAGATAAGGACAGAGACAGAGAGAGGGAGGTTAGCTCCATAGAGATAACAGATACTGACATGAATAAATTAAAGGAAATTTCGTTTTCTTACAACTTGTTTTATTTTCAAAGTTGTGGCCTTCATTCATATCAGCTCTGACAGGATTTTAACTTCACTGATGCCACCTAGGGACACAGTAGGAGGTCACAGCTTTACAGCAGATAGAACATCATGGTGTTTTATATAAAAGTCCACAGTTCAGCTATTTTACTTTAACCAGGGGGAGGGAGCTTTATTGGTTATTACCCAAACTGATAACTCCGCAGAGCCCCCTCTCAGTTCAACCATGTGCTGAATTGTCCCAGGAGCTGTGGCTCACACACAGCCACACGGTGCAGGGGGAGGATGATCATAACGGACACTTCGCGTGCGTTGGCTTTTGTTTTCACTTCCATACAAGGGCGTTGTTTCCACCAGGGATGAGGACAGGCCGTCTTACTGTCTGGCTACCATAATTCACTTGAGAGGAGAGAGGAGTTGATTAAAACGTTGATTTGCTGATGAAGGTCGCCTTCAGTTGTCACAGCAATTAGGGTTTATGAGCAGAAGAGAGGGAACTTTTTTCCCCTGGGGTAGTGTCTCAGAATACACTGAGGTTACTGCTACATGCTCTGATTGGTGGAGGTTGTACCTGCACCCCAAAAAGAAGACAACATGTACTTATCAGGGCTGGCAAAAATGACTTTGCTTCCATGGTTTGGACATTTGGGTTAAAATTTGTATTTGTTTAAACCCCATCTGTCAGCTGTATGTAACTTACTCATATACATACAGTGCATAGAGCATGTTTAGAGGTATATCAACACTTTCTCAAATCTCAGCATTGAAAATTTGAATATTATTATAACTGCCAGAAATCATGTTCAAAACTAAACAACCAAAGAGAGAGAGAGAGAGAGAGAGAGAGAGAAGGATAGAGCTGATGGAGAAAGCAAAAAATGTGCAGCAGAAGGAGAGTGTAGTTTTGAGAAGCTGAGGGGAGCCATGCAGCGCAGAGTGGCACTGTGCTTCCTGCAGTCTCAGTGGGAGTGTAGGTGTATGTCATATCCTGTACACCAGCTGTCACTCAATCCAGGGGGTCTCTTCTCTGATACCACGCTGACTGACAGCTCACACTGGTACTCTATATGTGTGTGTGAGTGTGTGTGTGTATATATATATTTCTGTAGTAGGATATATATCAGCATCCAGCTGCCTCAAGGGGTAAATGTCCTGTGTGCGTTTGTAGGAGACATTCATCCCTAACGACAGTAGAAGGTCACTGTTATTGGTCTCATATTCTCTCTCTGTGTAAAGGCAGTAGTACTTACACTCTGATCATGTGAGACATCACAGTTCTTTTCATGTATATATCTCTTTTTTGAGTGCTTGTACTCGGCTTTATCCATCTTCGTTCACTTGAATTGCTATGAATCAGTTTGGTTTAATTTAATTACTTAACATTAAACATTAGATCATGTCAAACAATGTGTTGTGTTACAAAGTCTGTATCTACTCTATAGCCAGACAGCACTAATCAATGAGAGAAACATAATCAGTCACAGCTTTCCTCACATTATTCTAAAATAAAAGGATTGAGGCAGTGCTGCAGTTTGATGCTTTTGGTTTTACTTTAAAGCATCAGTGAGCATCATCTCTGAATATTCATTAAAGTTATAAAGTCTTATTAAGGAGGTTGGCTTTAATTGCTCTTTTATTAGTCTTTAATTACATTAATGGGTGTCTCATAATCATCATAATCAAAGTTTGAAGCAGCAACTGTGCCTCTTTGCTTTTTTTGGAGAAACTTGTCACTTATGTGTTTTAAATGTTGTGAATCTTTACCTTGTGTGGTGATATCTGACTCCCTGTGTGTTGTATTGTAAACACTTTGTCTGCCGAGGTTGAAAAGTGCTATATATACAGTAAGTGCAGAGAATGTTTTTAAAACTTCTCTTTAACACACCTCTCACACGAAATCATCATTTAAAAAGGAAAGATATTATGCAACGTTGCTCGCAAAACAGTTTCATTAGCTTTGATCCAGTGCCATCCTCACACTTGCTTAGAAACAATAAAGGGTAAATATAAAAGGTCTAATGTTACCAGCACTCCTTCTGCTGGTCATATCATTTTACATGTGTCTTAAAGACGATTATACCCGTGTGAACTGGTTTGAATGTAACAGTGGAAATCAGGCTGGAGGGCACAGGGGGATTACAACAGTCTGGAGAGGGGTGATACTGTCCACGTAAATATATATAAACCCCTATAATGTGTGCATGCCTGTGTGTGTGGGTGTGTGCAATAGGAGATACAGGGATTCAAGGGTCTTTATGTCGATAATCCTGGTCTCTATCTCCCCAAAAGAGAGGAGACATAGAATTGAAGGGGGGCAGAGAGAAGAGGAGAAAGAGAAGGCAGATCAAAGGATAGGAAGGTTCCTTAAGGATTGGACCCCTCACCTCGTCTGTGTGTGTGTGTGTGTGTGTGTGTGTGTGTGTGTGTCCCAGGCCCCCGCCTCTGCCTGAACCCAGCCCCTTCCCCACCACCACACACACACACACACACACTCAGGGCGTTACCATGACAACGGGGTTAGAGGCTACAGCCCACGAGCTGAAAAAGAAAGAAGGTGCATTCTGACATGAGCTTAGATCTGAGTGCGTCATTTTCCTCTCTTGTGTTGGTGCTTTTCTTTTTTTCGTTGGAAAGTGTTCCTCTTTTTTTCTACCTAGCATCCATGCTGGTAAACGCCCGACTTTTTTTTTTTTTTTTTTTTACCCCTGCAGGTTTTTATACGTGTCAGCAATTATCTTCCATTTCATTTCTCATTCATGCCTTCGCTGTCGGAGTTGTTTGTTTTTTTTAAGATGCATGCCTTTAAATCGCTCAGGGTACTTGGCTTTGTGCTCCTTTCTGCAAGAATTAGCAAACAAACTAGTTTGGAAAAACAAACAACAACGTGCCGATTTGCGCCACAGTTAACACTCTGCTCCTCTGTGTCGGGCCTTGTAAATACCTGTGGCTGTGTATTTCTTGACATGCAATAAAGAGGACGTTTCTGTTGCAAAGTGATTACTTTCAGTTAAATCCTACATCAGTGTTTGTTTAATCATGTTCATGAACTGTAGAAATTCGGCACAGAGCAGACAACAAAACAAAAGCATCACAGTAAGACACACATACACACACACACACACAGTCATCAACATGCTGGAAAAAAAAGGGGAATGGTGCATTACATATGTATAAATATGTACATATATTTAGAATTTCTCCCCCATTATCATCCCTTTCATTTATTTTCCTTTTAGGTGGTCCATTTTTTTATCTTACTGATGTTGAGTGATAGCAGTGTCAATTTTCACCCGCGGAGAGTGTGGTGATGTCATGAGACCGAGCTGCCTAATTGGCCCACTGCAAGGAAAAAGAGGGCTCAAGTGCATGTTGGTGTAGATTAGGTGATGGATCGCGCTGTGTTGTGATCTGTAACTCATATTCACACATTCATAGACCCCTCTAGCCCATATAGTCTATTTCCTGACTCCCCTCCATCCATTCAGACTATATGTTATAATGAATACATCTAAGCTTGCCTTTATCTTAACTGTGCTCTCATCTTTGGTGTAACCTGGTGTGACTTTCTTCCCAGCTCAGCCCTCTTGGCTAGAGGCTCCATCGTGTAATCCCGCTGGAGCTCACACATGTACTTTTGAATAAATACACTCACATCTACATGCCTTTTTTACCCAATCTTCTTTTCACCCCCCTGGGACAGCAAAGTCCTGCATCAGCTGCTAAATTGCCTAAACTCTCTCATCTGCTAATGGGCTACCTGTCTTCCTGCGTGTCTGCCTCTCTGTCTACATTAATGAGTTTCTGTTGTCTGTCTGTCTGTCTGCCTCCGTGCCTTCCTGAATGTCTGATGTTTTGTCTTTATGTATGCTGCTCGTTTCGTCCGTCTGTCTCTGGCTGTTTCAGCTGCCCGTCTGCCCCTGCTCTCTCCTCTCATGTCCATTCATTCATAGAGCTGTTGGTCTCTTTGTTTTGATCTGACATGTTTTGCCGTTCCATATGACTGTTGTGTTGATGAATCCATGCTCTTGATATACTCATCTCTCAAATGAAATATGATCATGTGCTTTTATGTTGCTCTTAAACCAACAGGAAATGCACAACAGAGTAAAACAGGGGAGCCTGCTTGCCTGTCTTCTGTGCGACTGTGTATGGTTACAGTAATAATGGCAGACATAGTTGATCAAAGAGAAATGGCAAGAGAAGTAAAAATACAAATACTGGATATATCTCTAGCAGAAGAACCATAGTGGCGGTGTAGTGGTTATAGAAGTAGTAGCAAAAGAAGCAGGCAACTAATTGTAGTTTTAGAGTAACATTATAGTAATGCCAGCAGTAGAAAGGCTGGCAGTAGTTGTGTGAACAATAACAAATCTTAAATTTGCACCTAATATAAGGAAATCTAATAGTCAGTGTGTTAGTATAAGACCAGCAGTAGTAGTTGTAGTAGTAGTACACAGTATGTGGAGTTCCTACTACTACAGTTTATAAAAGATGGAAGACTTTACTTTATTCCTCTTTTCACACCAACAAGCCAACAAACACAATGAGACATTGCTATGGCAACCAAGAACTCAGCATAGTGGGGGTACAGGGCTGGCATACACCTAGTGATTTTAACAATAATAGTAATATCATATCAGTCTTTGTAGATGTCTCCCATTGTACATATTCCCTGTGTGTCTCCCTCTTTTGTCATCAGTCAAAATATTTCTCCTGAATTGATTTCTTTATTTTTGTTGAAAATATGAGGTAGAGATGTTTCCCTGTAAAACAAGCATTATATACATACTGTATATAGTGTACAAATAGCCTCAAAGAGGAACTCCACTACAGTATTTACATGGAATGGATTCAGAGGGATGGCTACTACACTATGTCTATGTGTACTTCCCCTCATAATGTTAAAATATAATAAAGTAGATATTTCCTGTGTCTTTGTCCGTCCTTGACAATTCACTTTTGATTGTGTCTCCATTTTTTGAGCTCTGTCGATGTGTCCCCCTTGATGTAAGTCTGTTCCTTGAACCGTATCATAAACGGAGCCCCACTGACATTTCAATTTGCCCCATAACCCTTCATATATATACACACACACACAAAAACACACCAAGTTCATTGTTGAGCATCAGTTCAGTGGCAGGCCTCTTCTGGGTTTCCACGGAGACAAGGAGAAGCAATAACTGCACACTTGACCCCTCTGCTCTTTTATTGGCCTCCTCTCCCCTTCGCGCACACATATACACTCACTCACCAAATCTAATCTGGGAGAGTGAGCCTCCACAGTGATATTCTTCCATCTTCCCCCGAGGATTGGAGAAGAGAGGCAGAAGAGAAGGAGAGAGGAGGAGGGAAGTTAATAATTTCATCATGCAGTGACCTGGAGACGATAAGATCGATTGTTTGGCTCTTGTAGTCTCCTCATATCACACACACACACAAACACACTAAAGCCGGGAGGCCGTGGAAACACACTCTGCACACACAGATCATCAGAGTTTCCCGTCCTCGCTCGCACTCTCCTTCTCTCTTTCTCTCCCGTGTCTGTCGCACACATTCGACAACAGTCTAACAACTTTGCAGAAACTTTATGATTGTGAGGGATGATGACGGGAGAGAGGAAGATGAACTGTGGGCAAGAGGGAAAAGAGTGTGACTGAGAGAAAGTGTGGGGCAAAGAGAGAGATTGAAGGAAAATATTAGGAGGAACGACAGGCTAACCTTAGCGACAAGGCTGTTTGCCGTTTATTTTGGTCTGCAGTCTCATTTCTCTTCATATTGTCAGAGTTGAGATGATTTCCTTTCACTGTTTATTCCTGTGTGGATTTCTGTGATTTCTGCATATTTGTGTAAGAGTTTGTGTTTGTGTGTGTGCGCACGCATGTATTTGTGTATGTGTGTCTGTGTACTCTGTTTGCCTCATCTAAGATCATCTATCTGAACTCAATCTTTCCACAATTACCGGTTGTTATGGTGTCTTCACATAACATGAGGGTCCCAGTGTGGGATTTCCCCTTTTTCCTTCCTTATAAGCAAAGCAGTGCTTGAGTGGATCCAATGCATGAACACATACTATCTTCAGGAGTTAATATAAAATTCATAGTGCTTAATGAAAAGACAAATCAAACACTTGAACCATTTTTCTATATCATATGCAGTTTTTTTTCTAGCTTCTTCTTGTTTGATTTGAGTCAAATTAGGTGTCGTATCTGCTAAGAAGCACGACTCATGTTGTTATTATTATCTCACACAGACACAACTGTAGAGTGTTTGTAGGTAAATAACCATGAAAATGTTCTGTGGAATTTATTTTCATTTTTTACAACCCAGATTTCCCCCGAGTGCCGTTCTTTGTGCAAACAGAAATATGAAGCTTTGAAGTCTGAAATCTGATCCATTCGTTGTGTGTGCAGAGTGTATAAATGTCTGTGTTTGTGTGTGTTTGTGTGTGTATTAGGCATTATTACAAGCCATCCTGAGTGACCACACTCAAAAGCTAAAGCTAGGTCTCCGCAGTGCATGAGAACAATGAGAGCTTACTCGTGATGATTTCTGCGTCATAGTAATCAGGTCAGGGTCGATTGGATTGGTGCTTGTATATGAGTGTTTGTGTGTGTGCCTGAGTGTGTGTGTGTGTGTGTGTGTGTGTGTGTGGAGGCAGCACACAGTGATGCTTCCCTGCAGTGTTGCCTTCTGTATCACAGGTGTAAGTTTCTGCGCATGTCTGTGTGTATTTGTACAAATGACACCAACCATACACCCATATTACATTATCATACTACTATTCTACTACTTTTTGTATTGCAAATTCTAAAATACATATTTATATATGTATTTAAGTACTCAGATCCTCATAGATATCCTCTTAATATCTATGGGATTTATCTGAATAAATAAAAGTTAAATATAGACTATACATCTAATCTCTGGTCCATATCCATGTGAATATACTGTACCAGCTACATGTCTTGAGTCTCTTGTGTAAATCCACTCCCACTGATGTCTTGTTTTCCTCTGCTTGTTTGCTTCATGCAGTTCTCTAAGGAGAAGTACCTGCTGGAGTCTCCTCCTGAGAAACTTCGCAAGGAGCTGGAGGAGGAGCTGAAACTGAGCCCTGCTGACATCAGGAGCCATGGCTGGTACCATGGACACATACCCAGAGAGGTAAAAACACGCACACTGTAAAGTACACCGTATAATGAATATAAATGCACAGTAGAGTATGTTGTGTTAGCCGTGACGTTGGAAGTCCTGAGTGGATGTTTGGGAACAGATGGATACATGCATACTTTCCAAGGCAGTAAATCCTTGAGGTTACGCACCGCCTGTGTACAGGGTGTTGCAGCACACACACTCACACACATGCAGGCAGCCCTCTGCAGGCAAGTATATAAAACGTAAGCCCCAAAGTAACACAGAAATTATTAGTCTACAGAACATTAACCCCCACTAATAAAACCAGTGGTTGTTGATTTATTGTCATTTATTAAGCACAAATGCTTAATATCTGCTGGTTTCAGTTTCAAAACATGAGAATTTGCTCCTGCTCTCTGTTTAATGTCATTTTAAATTGACTGTCGTCGGTGTTTTGGACAAAACAAGTCATTTGAACGCATCATCTGGGAATCTGGGAAGCTGTGATGGAGATTTTTCACTATTTTAAGGAAATTAATAATCAGTCCATGGATTTAAAATGTGATCTACAGAGTCTGAAATGAAAATAATCATTTGTTTTTTGGTTAGGTCCAATCAAGACTAATATGTTTCAGCTAACAAACTGACCTATTATATTCATTTATTACTTATCAGCTGGAGAATATCAGTTTCCAAGGCCTCAGTTATGAAGAAAACCACGAAAGATGTGAATGAAAGTCCCTCTAGCAGTGAAATAAATTAAAAATAAAAAAATAAAAAATCTGAAAATGATGTATTGCTGCTGCAGTCTGAATTTTAATACCCCACATATCAAAATATATTTTAAAAAGCCAGAATTAATAGAGATAAAAGTGCAGACATAATAGTATTAATGTGTGGGTCAATCTGGTTGTCAACCAGTAGTATTAGTTGAGCGATTACTTGGCCAAAATCTCCAGCTTTGAAAGCACAGTTTAAACGCTCTGCACACAGAATGACACTGATTAATGAATCCCATCATCTGTCACAGCTCAGTAGAAATTGCTTTAGCGTTCAGAAGGAGGGGAAACTCTCGCCAAACAGACAGCTGCACGTGTTGCTGATGTACGCAATTGAATTTCACAGCTGGTGACTAAGACGCAGATACACAGGGACACACAACATAACACAACAAGAGACCTGCGCCCACACGCTCGCACTGCATGCACATGTGGAGGGTACTTGTGAATAAACACAGCCTCTGTCTCTCGATCAACCTCTGCTCTCTGTCTCTCTCTCTCTCTCTCTCTCTCACACACACACACACACACACACACACACAAGCATAGACACAGATTCAAATCAGCCATCTGTGAGTCTTTCCTCTTTTAATTTACATAAAATATTCATTTATTCATAGATTTGCCTCAGTGTAAACTTGGGGAAACCCTGAATGCCCTGGTCTCCAAAACAATACTTAATGACTACCTCTCACACTCACCCTGTTGGCGGATACTGTACATTAATGTCCCTAAATCCCATCTTTCCTTCCTGCTCTGTTGTTCTTCCCTTTATAGTTAAGACTTCCAACATGTGCGTAAGTCATGAGTGTATGGACCAGTGTGACATATTATTAAGTCATATTATTTAATGTGCTTTGCTCCAAACTGTCATGAAAAATAATTAAATGCAGCAAAGGATCAGATAAAAAAACCTACAAAAACTCACCAGAATTGATACAAGAAGATCCTGCACTTTGAGGTTGGTGCTTTTGATCTGTGTGTGTACTGCCCCCTGCTGGTCAATGACACTCTGTGCTGCACAGAGATATTTGATGCCTAGTGTTGAGTGGATTTAAAATGTTAACACCATCAGCTGTCAGTCTCTTTACAGGTACATTTAAAGGCAAAACTGTTCAGTTTGAAATATGTTTCTCTTTTACTACATGAATACTGGATCAATAGAAAACAGTGATACATCTGCAGTGTTTGATATCAGCAGGATACACAGCCTGAAGCTGTTCCACTGACCATGAATGGGAGATTGCTTTTCTGGATTGCTTGTTTTGTCAATAAATTCAAAAATAATAACTATTTTTTTACAGTAGCGCTGAACACAATAAAACGTGTCCCCGGGAAGTCAATTCCAGGCCACTGTCGCTGGCATTTTATCCATCATTGCCAATTCAAACTGTGCATAGCAGAGACAGTTTTGCAAGTGAGAGAGATAGTTATGTTTGTTCAGCAACACAAACTGTCCTAAGGCATTGTCATAAATAATCATGATTCTCTAAATTCAATTATTCAACAGTCAAGAGTGTCAGTAACAAAATGTTCGCACACATGTTCGAGCTCAGTGAGCCAAGTTTGCTTCCAGCTCTTTACCATTGGAGTGTCTTTGTCTCCTTCTACTGATTTAAAGGCAAATACTTTCTCTCTCTCTCTCTCTTTCTCTCTCTCTCTCTGTGTCTAGGTGTCAGAGACTCTGGTTTTGCGAAATGGAGGATTTCTTGGTGCGTGACTCTCTGACCAGCGTGGGTGACTATGTTCTGACCTGTCGATGGAATAACGAGGTGCTGCACTTCAAGATTAGCAAAGTCCTGGTCAAATCCAATGAGACCAAGGTATGCATTCACCTTTTACCAGCTGTCTGTTTCAGCACTCATCACTTCTGAACTCATCACATACTCATATGTGTTGCCTTTTTAACTTCTTGTTGTATTCGCTCTCTTTTGCTCTTGTTCTCTCAGTTTAACTTAAATCATGTGGCATTTAGCATTGACTTTATATTCTGTAGGCAAATAGAGCAACAGAGAATAATTCAGTGCTGTTGTCTATTCTCTCTAGTCTGTTAAATGCCAAAAGATCAAATGAATCCACCACCTCTAGTGTAGTCAAATTCCTTACGGGTGCAAGCAGGAAAAGGACAGTTGTAACTAATAAAATTGATGATTGATCTGTTCTATTTAGCGTAAATTGTACTATGAGTCATCATGCACATCTGTGTCACATCTGTGTTTGGCCTGTCCACTGTAAAAAGGGTCTATTCAGTCTTGACTACAGTCTTTATCATAGACATGGCAGCGTTGCCTGAAGCCTCCTCTTCTCACTTCAGATCAGCACCACACTTAAATGGAATGCATTATTTACATTATTTGTAACACCTGTGTTTGGCAATTGTAAAGCCATCCTCCATGAGAGAGGCTGACATTATTTCTATCTATTGTTGCCCCTAATGATGGAGGAGGCTAATTTGGCACAGGGGTTCCTTGTTGACCAGCTGTGCCTCTCTTGTATCTCTGCCTCCGAGTCTCAGTCCCCCTCCCCCCTGCTCGCTGATTTCATTTTATTATACGTTCTAAGCAGTTATTAGGTAATTCTGCACTGTGTAAACTGGTTTTAAGCACTGTGCAAATAACAGAGGAACAGCAGCAGGAGCGTAGGCTCCCCCTCTGGGGTGATAGTGGAGTTATTGTACCTCCACTATTTTACATGTGTTCTTGGTGCAAGCTAATTACAGCAGGTATATAAAAAATCTAAGTCTCACAGTTTAATAAATGCTGTTGTCTTTTCATCCTCAGGTGCAGTACATGTTGGAGACTGACAGTTTCGACTCGGTCCAGGAGCTCGTTCGCTTCTATGTGGGCCAGCGCAAACCAGTCTCCCAGTCTAACGGCGTCCACATCTACTGTCCAGTCAGCAGGACTCTCCCTCTGCGCTACCTGGAGGCCACCTTTTCACTGTCCAACAGCAAGCAAGGCTCCGCCTACTCGCCGTCCAGTCAGAGGGGGGCGTACATCAAGAGACGGAGCGTCACCATGACTGATGGGCTGACCACCGAGAAAATGATACCTCACAGGTGAGCAGAGGAGTGGAGCGTTAGTCTGTGTGGTGGAGATGGCAGCTTTGTCCTGAAACACAACAGCTGAGCAGCCAATGATTAAACCCTGATGACTTTTTTTTCCAGTCTTCATCATATTTATCATTGTTTGATTCTTGCTTTATGTCATACTCATGATCAGTGACTCAGACAGTCCCAGCCCAGTTGAGACACCAGTGGCACCGCCTGAGCCAGAGCCGGAACCTGTGCCTAACTGCAGGTTGTGTGTTTGTGTGACACTAGTGTTGTGTTTGCGCACTAAACTAGTGTACTTAACCTCCCACATTCCTTGCAGTCCCCTCACCCTCACAGACACCATTAGCACCTCCCCTAGTGATGAGCGTTCCCGTTCCGTTTTAGTGCCCTCAGAGTGAAGCTGCAAAATGGCTTCTTCACCTGACCACTTCTGCATCGGGTCGTTCAAGTTTCAAACAGAACGAGGCTGTTTGAAACTTGAATCTACAAAGAAGGAGCAGACAAAATGTTGTGTCCAGTGGAAATAAATCTCAGTCTCTAAGGGAGTATGGAAAAGAGTTCTGCAAGCTTTTACAACATGGGATAAAAACAATGATAAAGACACACTGGACATTAAGAAGAAAAGATATTTGGAAAAAATACGTGGGCATGGTTGTTAACATTTCCCAGTGTTAATGTAGTAAAAAAAAAAGATTATATATATTACACATCAGATAAGTATGTAGTTTTTGCAGTTAATCTTTTCCCAGGAAGCCACACTGTACTACATTTTCTGCTCCTTCTTAAACATGGTTTGAATTCACAAATAATAACACAAGAATCTGTGTGTATCATGAAGTAGAACAGTTGCCTTTAAGGTCACACCATCTAAAATGTCTCACTCTTCTCTCACCCTGAAATAATTAGCATTTACATTCTTAACCACACCATTCCTGATGAATGTGACATACTGATCTGCACTGCTTTGTTAGGTTCCCTTCACTACCTTGACAGGTTTTAAACCCGTACCAAAAGATTTTTTTAACATCTGAATAATCCTGTGTTTGCAGCCCGTCGACAATCCACCACCACAAAGACGCAATGCGGAACTGTGCGATGAGCATGGACCAGATTCAGGAGTATCGCTGCCCTTTGTCACCTGTTGGAGAAACCCCGCTGTCTCCTGCGTATAGTGCTAGTAAGTGTCAGCGACGCACAGCTCAGATGCATGAATAAAGAATAGACGCACTCCCCCAAATGTTCACAAACACATTTTCTGTAGGGGATTTTAAAGACTCTTCTCTCTCTCTCTTTTTTTTCCAGTCACCAGGCAGAGAGCCCACTCAGGTGGGCGGGTCCTGGCCGTCGTCCCGCCCTCCCCCGTGATGCGGCGTTCCAGCGACCCCCAGCTCAGCCCCTCGGCCGGCAACAACCCTCCGGAGCATCCCGCGCATACCTCGCACTCGGCCCACTCCTCGCCCGCCCATCATCCCGGCTACCAATCACATTCCTCAGAAACAGCAGGGAGCTACTGTGACCTCAGACCTTGCCCCGCCGGGCCCCCCAAGCCCCCGGCTAAGAGCTACGTGGAGCGGTTGCGAGTCGAGGAAGGGAGGGAGGATGGAGCGAGGGAGGAAGGAGAGGGGATGTTCTGTGCCCCACAGGTGGAGACAGCATCTTCATTCAAACCATCCAGGTACAAGACAATAAAAATATGCAAGATTAAGCTTCCAAATTTACACATTGTGTTTCCTTCCTCTTCTCTTTTAACTTGATTTGGAGTACTTTATGAAAAGGATTCACAACACCACAACAGCTTTGGGAGTTTAGTTGATATAGCTGACAGTTTGACCACTTTAAATGCATTGTGGGTTGTGCTAGAGTTGCCAAATTTCATCTTATACACAAAAGACATAATATGCAAACCATATAGTTAGAAGCTTACTAAAAACAGTACACAACAGCTTTCTATTTGCACCAACAGCGGAGGTCATTATTTTATTTCTCCCATTGACTGGAGCATTACATAGCACAAGAAACTGTAAAGTCTTAAGGTTAGCCAGAAGGAGATAAAAAATGGAGATTAAATTCATAAGGAGGATTAGGTTGCAGTGTTACATGTCATCATCCAAACAAGAAGGCTGTATATGTGAAATGGGAAAGAAAACCAAACCAGATTAATTATTATTTCTATCAGGATGTAAAGCTGATGTATTCAAAGGTCAGGCAGTGCAATTTTGACCAGGCAGTGCTACTGCAGCTACAGTATGAGTGAGCAGAGACTTGAGTAAACGGCTGATAGTCCTGCGGGAGACAGCTTGAGGGCAGAGCTGTGGTCATAGACACAGCAGATACTGTATTTTTAGGGGGAGGTTTACAGTGCCATGGGAGGACAGAGCGTATGAGGTTTTGCAGAGGGAAAATGGTATGTGTTGGCAGCAGAGATTGAGCAGGCTGCAGCTTTGGACATCTGAGAGTCCCCTGTGAAATTTTGGTGCCAGGGGGATTATTGCTAGATCTGTGTTCACACTACTGGGGAAACTGGCAGTTTAGGCAGGAAAGGCCACTTCAAGCACCATAATTAGGACACAGTGTCGCTAATGTTAGAACTAGCTTTGAGTTTCATATGGTATAGCATGTATACTATATACTGTGTATTTGGTTTGGTCTGCTTATGCATTAGTCCTTAAATTTTACCAGCAGATTTTAGCGTTTCTCGGATGTATTCATATCAAACAGTATGTTGGCAGATACCTTACAATATATTGCACATCATAAATGACACTGCGCAGCATGTTTGATGTAATCTAGGAAGAGTTTCACCTACAAAAGAGCGAATTCTTCAACTGTAAAATCAGTCTTAAACAGTTACATTTAAAGGATCCTTGTCAAAAATCATTCTTTATGTTCTGTATACACGGTCATGGTACCAAACAACTGGACGGCTGGATGAGCCTGCCAGGTTACATAAATTTCCCTTGTAACCCATTTATCTTTACAACACTCTCTTGTCATAGTCCTCGCCAGTGCTCATGCCCCGTCCAGGTTTTTCTAATGCGGCGTAATCGCTCCTGTGCAGGTACGAGTCTTGCCTCATGCCGGCCGAGAATAAGCCCCTGGAGATGTCGGTGCTGAAGAGAGTCAAAGAGCTGCTGGCTGAGGTGGATGCGAGGACCGCAGCTAAACACATCACCATGGTGGACTGCTCGGTACGTAACTGAGGATGCTCACGGAAACATATACAGCTCACATGCGAGCGCACCCCTATACACACACACTAACCAATACCTGCGCTCATACCACACATATCTAACCTTTTTTCTTTCTTTTTTTTCCACTCTCGGGCAGGTGGCTAGAATATTGGGCGTAACCTCAGAGATGCAAAGGATGATGGGAGTTTCCTCAGGGCTGGAGTTACTGACACTTCCACATGGACACCAGCTGAGACTCGACCTACTGGAGAGGTACAAACACATTTGTTTCCCGCTGTCTTTCTTTATGCATCGCACAGTAACTCCTTCATTAATTCAGATATTGATTACCTCTGCTCTTCAGTTCCTCTCCTCCCTCTCGTCTCTTGTCTTCCCTCCAAATCTCTCATCATCTTTGCTCTCTTCTCATCCTCTCTTCCACCTCCTTTTTCCCTTCTATGTTTGTCTATGGTTGGTTATACAATGTAATAAATATTTCTTAATCAGTGTAACAGCATGTTACTGAAAGCCAGCTTGATAAAAACTAAATGTGAGTCTTCCAGTAAACCTTTTGTAAAATTATTCAACAAAGCACTTGAAATAGTTCATATTTCATCAACATCTGAAGTCTCTGTCAGATTACATCGCTCACAGCATCGCTACAATCTGCTACAATGTGGATTTTCATCGTGGCTGGACTCAACATTTTCTGCTTCCCTGTAAGCAGGAATAATGAACTTATTTTTGAATAGAACGCTTCTTTCTTTCCTCAGGTTCTACACCATGTCTATCATGATGGCGGTGGACCTGCTAGGCTGCACAGGAAGCACAGAGGAGAGGGCGGCCCTGCTCCATAAGACCATCCAATTAGCTGCTGAGCTGAAAAGCAACCTGGGCAACATGTTTGGCTTTGCTGCTGTCATGAGAGCCCTGGAGTTGCCGCAGGTAAGAGAGCTACAGATGAAAGTCTCCACCGCTATCACAGTTTTTTTTTTTTTTTTTAATTTCTCAGATGCATTCTTAACATCTTTGTTGTATCACTCATTACGTCAGATTTCCCGCCTGGAGCAGACGTGGGTGACATTACGGCAGAGACATACAGAGGGTGCTATTTTATACGAGAAGAAACTCAAACCTTTCATGAAGAATATGAACGATGGCAAAGGTGAGATTCTAGTTTACGTGTAGTATGTTGCAATGTGCGTGTGTTTCATATCCAAATGTGTGTGTGTATTTATGTACAATCCCTTTGCTTACAGAGTCCAGTGTTCTGTCCAACACCTCCTTCCCCCACATCATTCCCGTCCTGTCCCTTCTGGAGCGAGGGGTGGCTCTTGGGGAGGCGTTGGAGCCGTGGGAGAGCGCAGAGGTCGGCGTGGACGTGGTCATGTACCACCTAGAGGCGGCTCGTACCATCGCGCATCACGGGGGAATCTACAGAACCAACGCTGAGACCAAACTGCAGGGTGAGGCCAAGTTTTGTTTGTTATGGGATCAGTATGTGTAACATCCCATGTGTTGGATTAATAATGTCAGCGTCAGTGTCACGACTTAACTGATTTGATGTAATGATCGCGTGTGTGTTGGTTAATGCGTTGACTGTATTGATCCCTAATACCTCTCTATTGGCTCTCAGTTTGAGGCCATTACTGCTTTATTGAACAGCCTCTCAGTATCTATCAATTCAAATCTCTGTTTTCTGTTATATGTCGCTATCGATCAGCCTGACCTCAGTCTGCTCCTCTCATCAACACTTCTTTAAGCCGCAGCAGAGACGCTTACTTCATACAGTTGTTAAAACAGGTTGAAGATGTTTATGTTCAAAAGCTATCTCTACTGTATTTACAGACTAAGATTAAAGTGCTCTAATTTGTTTTATTGAGCCCTGGAGAGGAATTCCCTGTCTAATCATGAAGGCACAGTGGGTTATTTCTGCATAGCCTTATTGCACTGAGCAGAATGAACAGAATGATCCTATTCAGATAAGCATGGAGGTTCATTCTTTACCTTGGGGAAAGTCTGTGTGACAAAATAATCCCATCTCAAAGGTCTGCTGATAAGCCTGTCTTCAGAGTTTTCAACTGCCTCTTGTGGTCTTCATCAGCAGGGATAACAGACTCAAATATGGAGAGTCTGTCTTATGATGATAAGTGGGCATATATAGGGGAAATGAAATTACTTTTTAACATGCATTCTGTGGTTTTATTTTATTTTGGTGCAGTTATTTTAAATACGGAATACAATGTGTCTATGCTCTAACGGCTTTCAATAAATTTTCCAAATATTTCCTGACCAAATGCAATGATTTTGTCTATTCTAAACAAAGGAAGAGACACGTCTAAAAACTGTTATGTATTTTTATTCAAGTTAGATCATTTTGTTTTTTTAATAAAATCAGAAACAGTTGAATGTTTTTCCACAGTGTTGTTTTTTTTTTCATTTTATTATCCAGCTCTGGATTATTTTTTATAACTTGTTTTGTTTTCTGGTAACCTCTATTTCACCATGATTTTTATGAATACAAAGTCAACCCCATAGAGTAACCTCCTTTCCTCTCCCATCCAGGAGTCCAGGAGCGAGCAGAAATCCACGAGATCTTCCAGACGGAGTTCCAGATGCGTCTCCTGTGGGGCAGCCGCGGCTCCGAGGGCAGCCAGTCAGAGCGCTACGAGAAGTTCGACAAGGTCCTCACCGCCCTGTCGCACAAGCTAGAGCCTCCTGTGCGTCACAGCGAGCTATAGCACCCACCCAAACGCCCACCATGGAAAAAACACCCCCATCTGCACTCGCCACTCATAGTGGTACGGTCTTGTTTTGCATCGCTGAGGATGATGTGGAAGAGTCCAGTATGAATGCTGGGAGGGGTGAGAGCGAACGAAGAGGCAGCTAAAGGAGCATATGCATTAAGCACTAGGAATACAGAGAAGATGGTTACTCACATGTGTTGCACTGACTGTGGACTCTAGAAGAAGGCGTAGAGTTCCTTCTGTTCCTCCCTGTGGACTTCCTCACTTAGCGCTAAAATATTTAAATGGCAACAAAAGAGGAGACAAGCTAAGTAGAAAGGAATATGGGGGAGACGGGTGACCCGCTCCTCTGCTTGGTACAAACAGTAACATGTGTACGGTGTGCCCTGAGGGCCAAACAGAGCTGCAGATTTTGGCTTTGCTCCAGTAAAACACAGACACTCTCTTGTTTCAAACAACTGCTGTCACACACTGTAGCAGAAATAACAACAAAAACTTAACATAGCTCATATATAGATGTTTTGTCAGTGTGAATGAGTGTGTGCGTCTGTATGCATATGTATGTATGTTTACATTCCTTAATTTTTGTGTCATTAATGTGTTGGGGGGTTTTTTGTGTTTTTTTTTTTTTTTTTTGTCTTATTTATTTGTTATGATAAAAGGATATCAGAACATTGTGGACGTTGCTTCACCAAACTCATGAGAATGTGTCAGTGCTCATTCCGAGGGAACCATGTTCATAAAACCTCATTAAATATGTATCAAGCAGTCCCATTGAATCCCATTAAAAATGTATCAGGCATGCATTAATAAATGTATCAGAAATGAAACATTTGCAAAAGTAATGCTGCAACTTCAATACGAGGGCTTTGCGAATTGTTAAAAACATTAAGAGGACAAAGCAAACCTCCCAGCTGTTCGACTAATACATTTGATATTGCGTGTGCACAAACTGTAGCTAAACACAAGCATTTTTGAGGTCGAGGAAAAATGAGATGTATACTCTTTAAATCTAGTTAAAGCAATGTTTCACTTAGTATAGAAACATTTATGATACATGCTTTGGTTTGACTCTAGCTTCAGCAGTCTGGAGCTGCAGTTTATAAATTTACAGACATAATTAAAATGGTTGATGCATGCAGCAATAAATGTTGCACCAAAGTAAAATATTGCTTTAAACTAATAATTTAAACATAAAGATGTGTCATTGAGAGGTATACAGATGATTCAGTGAAGATATGTCATGTCTGTGGTTTACCTTTGATGATACTCGATAGATTGAGAAAATGTGACTCTTTTCATCTTTTTTCTGGTTCGAAATTTTGAATGGAAAAAAAAAAAAACCTTCCAAACAGACTCAATTATAACCACAGCCCGGCTACAAAGAATGTTTTTTATTTTTTGTATGTTTTGAATTTGTGTTTCAGCAATAGAGCCTAAATGATCTAAATTGTTTTATTACAACAGAATTACATTTTGGTTGATTGTTTCAGTGTTGAATCATTGCTGTATTTACGGTATATGGGCCTGGGAGGGCTGGAGCCAACTCTCAGGGCTATGCAATCATCATTTCAACCAACAGCTGAGACCCCTAAACAACAGACACACATTCAGAATATTTTAGGAATGTCACTTTTCCCCCATATCAACTTCTTTTTGAAATGTCTGTTTTTTTTATTCTTAGCCTTTTGTTATCCAACCCGATAATCTATATATGAATGAAAGTCATATCAGATATCAATCAAATAATGCTAAAAAAAAATGTCATTCTACTAGAGTTGCATATCAGAGATCCTTACATGGATGTTTGATTGTCCCACTTTCTAGTCTGAACCATATTTGGGGTGAGCTGTACAGGTTAGAGTTCATGAGATGGGGAGTCGTGTTCCAGTTCCCACTGTTGTCCAACAGGGGGTGATATTTAGTCAGCAAAAAACTGAATCGTTAATTGTAATGCAATATAACAGGAAGACATACACACGCGCACACAAACACACACACACAAGGGAAAGCATTTATTGTGTGTGTTTTGAGACCAAGAGGATGCCTGCTGGTTTAGGTTTGATATCTGCTAACTCTGATGATGAAACAGTGATGATTATGATGATGATGATGATGATGATGTAATGTTTTTATTTGTCCTCTGTTGAATGCTGTACAGGAATGCTCTGACAGTGTGTGGGTTCTCCTGTTACATGTGACAGGGCTGTATGAGATGAACTTGAGGAGCAAAAAGAATTGATTTAGGACCGATCCCATGTTTTTTTACGTACTGTACATAGCGATTCACTTTTTTTTTTTTTTTTCAAATAAAAATGATTGCTTGTCTCAATGAGTTTGATTCTGTGCTCAGACAGAAATGGCACGTCTTGGTAAAGTTTTGACTTTGTAATACAATGCTTTCATCAAATCCCATTCAAAGACCTCACCCAAAAATGAAGTGTTGCCTGTGTAGCCAAATCCTGATATAGCTTGTCGTAGACCTCAGTTTTTATCCCAAACCTGGTATTAACACATCAGTGAGCCACACTGTTGCACATGCCACATGTACCTTTTTTAAATGGGCACTGTAGTTTGTTTATTATGTCAACTCTATATGCAACACATGAACATATTTACTGACACAAATTCTCAGTAGAGCACCATGTGTGGCTGAATTTAGTCCCCATCAAACACATTAGTTACTCCTGTCTGAGTGACATTTTTTAAATGGCTGCAACTTACGATTGTTAGACTAATCTCTACATTTTTTCTTGTTTATTGATTAATTGTTTGGTCTATTAAATGTAAGATAATACCCCCCAAATAAATACCATTGCAATTTTCTTACACTCCGATAATGTCATCAGATTGCTTGTTTGCCATAACATAATAAATATTTCATACATGAAATATTAAAAGGGCAACAAATCCTCGCAACTAGCTAGTCATTTTTGTTATTTTCTTGAAAAATGACAGAAGTTCCAGGTCAAAAATCTTAAGAATAAGTGTATACATTCATGATTTGTTTTTAGAGATCCACAGTAGGTACAAACAGGCTTAGGACTGAGTGCCATTGACAGGCTGTGGAGGAATTAATGTTTTATTGGTTTTGGTCTTTCCATTGGATTTGTTGACAAATATAGAATATTGCCAGCAGACTTATCCATTAAGCTATGTAAACACACAGGGGAATTCTCTCTTTGCATCTCTTGTTAGCATAAGAAAATATGAAGGTGATGCCAAGCCACCCTGCTGTAGTCCCTGTGCGCACCTATCCAACATCATCACCACCAGCTCCAGTGAAGATGCTGAGCAACAGCTATTTTAGATCTGCTAAGTACAGAGACTTAAAGATCCCTGTCTCTTGTGGTTCACACTGGTAGACAGTAGGGGGCAGCATTTCATTGTCAAATCAAAGCTGGCCCTCCTCTTATATACAGTACACAGTCACTCAGCCAATTGCAGTTCTGAGCATCCTGGTTCCTGGTGCAGTTTAGGTGGCTGACATAGCAGTACTTCCTGACTCCCAGTGATTTCTGGACTTCTTCCACTTAGAACAACATCCCTGCTATTCCACATTTCTTGCATCTTGCAGCCTCCTGGGTGCTTTAGCGACTCTGTCAGTGTTTTTAAATATATGTTATGCATGTAAACCTGCAAGTGAGTGCACAATATGAGGTGCACTGAGCATGCGTGTTGTGCAAAGCATCACACATTGTTTTGTAGACAGACCCGTGGTGATGGCAGAGGGAGGGAGACAAAGACAGATGGACTGTGTGTATATGCATGTGTGTGTGTGTGTGTGTGTGTGTATCCACGCGTGTGTGGGTGCATGTTCCTGTGTGTGCTCATGAGTGTTTGCCCGTCAATGTGTGCTTTTGTCAACATGTGTATGTATGTGAGAAACAATACAGATGTTGCAGGCAATACTGCTGTTGCTCTTGCTGCTTACCCCCTTAAAGAGGGAGGCAGTGGTGTGGCCTGGCAGCTGTTATGCTGAGAGGTGGTGGTGGTGGGGGAGCAGTGCGAGTTTATTCCAGGTGAAAAATTTCTAGGAAAAAAACAGGAAGAGGAAGAATTACTGCATTTGTAATATTAAGAGAACTATGATGTAAAAGAGAAAAGAACAAAACAGAGCTGAATACAATAGAATCAAACAGAACGGAGCAGAATAGGATCCCCCATAATCTACAATGGGAAATTATCATTCGCTCTGCTCTTTGTCTCCCCTTTCCATACAGTTCCATAAGCGTAACATGTTATGGATGTAATCGCTAAGAGGATTCTCTCTGCTTGGTATCATGGTACATGTTAATTTCAGCTCTTTATGTTCCTCATTGAAACAGACCCAAGATCTCCCAGGCCTGCCTGCCTGCCAGCCAACCAACCGTCATCAATTCACTCCTAATCTCTCCCCCCTCCCCAGCCCTTTTATAGCTAATCCATTGTGTTGGTCATTGTCATCTGATCATGTGTGACCCCGGCTGCTCTATAGCTGGTGCCTGGCAATGCGGCGTTGACTTTTGACGTCCATCTACAGGCAGATATCGGCGGTGGGGTTGAAAACTCGACTTGTGGAAGTGGGGCTCAACGTTCGCTGTACGTTGTAGGGTTTCTTCATTTCAAAAAATGTCTAGAATCACACCAAGCTAAACCACCCTTGAGTATGGGAGGCTGAGGTGAACATGGCTGAATTCTGGGTAGGATATACATTAGCTCCAGCTGTGAGGAGTCTCTGAATACAGAGAAAACCAACAAAAGAGGGAAAGAGGGAAAAACAGTATTCGTCACACAAAAGGTTACCAATACTCCTTTATAACATAACATAATAGTCTAATCTCACTTCCTCATGTATCAGGAAGTGAATCATGTTTTCATTGAAATATGCATTTTGGCAGATCCTTTTAACAGGGTATTGTGAACAACAAACACATCATTATGAACATTTGTGTATTGTGGGAAAGATTAAGGTGTTTCACTGCATCTTCACGGGATATATATTTTCAAAGCTCTAAAATATCTCAAATGCATCATGGTTTGATATAAAGATTTGTGTATTTACAGCTGTAAAACAAATAGAAATCATGTTGAATATATATAATGCAACTATTTGTGTACACCTATAAACTGCATGTGAGAAATCATTTTTGTTTACTGCATACTGAGATGAAGAAAGCACAAGGAATCCATCAGAATACAAAAGAAGCATGGCGTGCAATCCATAACATCAGTACGTGAACCTCAAGGCAGCTTAGCAAATGTGATGTGACACCCAGCGATGGTGTGATCATTCCTGGATAACTCACTCCATAGCCATGAAACTTACAGCCATTAAAAATCCCACCCACGCCCCATCTCCTGCCTCTCTGCCTCCCCCTGGGCTCACACCACGACTGTTTTTCTCCCGTGAGGATACACCTCATCCCAGCTGGGTATGAAAGACTGCAACCAGTAACCGTACTCATCACATCTTCATTATCTTTCAAAACTTCCACTGCTGCCTCCGCCATCGCCCTCGTTTTCCCGCCTGCCTCCTCGCCCCCGCCAGGCCCCTGGTCGATCTGTCTATCTGCCCCTGCACTGACTCCTCATTAACACATGAATGGAGACAGGCAAGGGCCTGCTAAGGCTTGGACGCCAACAGAAGGCGACGGATTTGCAATTCAAACCTCTGAGTGACCCCCCCCCCCAGTCCCTGTATACTGGGACTGGAACTGTCACCCCTATGATTGAGGACGTATGTAAGGAGGGATAGAGGGGCAGAGAGAGACAGATGTGCATTCACACACTCATGTCATGCCTCTGCACACTTTCAAATTGACAGACACAATGCAAATACATGCAGACATGCATATGCACATTCAGGGAGTGTGTGTGAGAGGGAGTGCTGTATCTATTGATGATTTTCAAATATAATTATTTTCCAAAATAAAGTCAAGTTCAAGGGGATATCAGTTCATAAATGAAGGCACCACCATATGCCATAGTAATTTCAGAGATTTTTGCTTCAAAACAAGTGCAAATACAAATATTTAAATCTGAAGAAAAACTGAATCCTCAGGTGAATTTGCTCAGAAGCTCCTCGGCTCCTCATGTTGACAGCATTTCATTTTAAGTTCTCAATATGAAAATAACAAATAAAACTAAATCAAAGTGATCAGCTGTTAAAGACATTAAAAACATTTAAACTAGAAATATTTCCCACACAAACACAATTTTAAAGCTTCTGGCAACATTTCATATGATCATTGCAGTGTCTAAAATGACTGTGTTTTTCTTTTATTATCAAGGATGCATACATTGTAAATCAAACGTTGGCAGTACTTATGGTTTCACTAATAAATAAAGTTTTAATTTGAATACTAAGGTTGAAAGAGAGAGGGGGAAATTATGAATAAAATAACAACATATTTCTTTAAAAAAACACTTTTATTTCAGAAATTACGTTGACATTGTTTTTAGTTATTATCAAGTCTCCTTTTAACCTTTTTACATACAGTCTATGCTTTTAAGAAAGAAAAACGTGTCCAAATACGTCACTTCCGACTTCCCGCGGCTCTACTTCCTGCATGTGCCGACAACATGGCAGCGCCTATAGCGATTCACCTGGAGTTTGGGTAGGCGAATTTAAACTTCTCTATGATAGCTTTTTGTGCCTGTTAACGCTTCCTGTCAGCGGTCATGCCGAAACTAAACATCGCACGGTCGTTGTAGTGATTTATTTCTGTATATTCTGTCTTAAAAGACCTGAAATCTACGTAGAAAGCAGCTGGTCTGGGGTTTGTTTATGAAACATCACTGTGCAGTTTCTCCTTTCCTCTGCGCCGAGAGTAGGTAGAGACTGTGTGCTGGTTTCACGTATTCAGCATGTGAGGAGGGAGGACATTATCATGTGAGCAGCGCTGGCAGCGGACTCGACTTTTAACGTCCTCTCAGTCAGTCCACGCTGCTCTGTGTAGCCTGTCAAACATTTCGAAGACCTTAGACTCGGACTCAGGTCAGACTTAGTTCCCAAAATAAAGGATAAAAACCTGACCTCTGTCCTCCTAAAGAAATGACTAGATTTTAGACTTGAGAGCCTCTAGTTTAGATTTGGACTATGCCTGAACAATAAAAATAACTCCTACTTAAAAAGACATATGAGTGGGTAGTGAGATTCCTTTACATCATATATGTAATCTAACTTTTTTAAAATGTATATCAAGATATGTAATTCTTGGTAACACTTTGTTTTAGGGGTTTCTGTAGCTACAGCTTATTAAATGGGAACTGATATGTTGCATTAAATCTGCTAGTTTGTTCCTGTAAATGACTTTGTAGGGAAAATGGAGACATGATAGTGTTATAGAGAAATGTTCTTTTAGTACATGTCCTGTTAATTAATTCCACTCACATGTTTTTGTAATCTGTAGAGTATTTTAGCTACTTCACAGCAGGTCAACTGAACATGATAAAATGTGAAATTTGTCTACATACAAGTGTATGAATCAGCAAAAAAGGTGGAATACAGTTTCCGATTCATTCATATTTGATTGGGTTCAAATTGATCTTTTACTGTTTTCCCAGGCATTAACATGTGAGGCAGTTATTTTAAAGAAACCACAGCTTGTAAACTCAACCCAACTAGGTAAAATAACTACTGACTGAAATAACTTTCTCAGTTTTTTTTCCTCCCAATTATTCAGTCACGCATGGACAGGTGTGTTGGGTCATAAATGGTGACTTTGAAAGAACCAAACAAGTCTTGTACCCACTAACAACATTTAAGTCCTTAGACTTAAGTCCTTGTAATTTCAACATTACTTTCAGTTTTTCCAGAAAAAAAGAATCAGGAAATTACTGGCCTATTAAATAAAAAAAATAGGCATCCAATTTTCTATAAAAAATCAAGTGGGGACTCACTAAGACAACAGAGAACTGTCTGTTTTTTGCTAATCCATCAAATTAAAAGCTGACAAACAAGCACTTCATCACATTGATGCAAAATATCCTGAATAAATCCAATATTCTACTATACTGACTTATAAAAGGGATGCTGTAGTATATAGATGGTACAGCAAAATCTTATACAGTTAACAATTTAATGCCATCTCACTGTAAAATCATCACCCAAACTTAGCTGCACATGCTGATCATTAGGCTTGAACACCAAGATGACTTTTTCCCAGCTAACACCATTAAACAGGTTTGACTTAGAGTTTGATTTGCAATTTGATCATGAAGACACTTTGTCTTAATTGTTTCTTTCAAGTTTCCTAACCCAGACGCACATAACACATAAAACCTTTCTCCCTGTCTGGCCAAACTGCCCCAGGCTCAGAGTAATGGGAACCAGGGATAAATGGGTTTTATATATTTAATGCTGCAATCTGTTTAAGCCACTTAAATTTATGTGTGTTGTTTAAATGCTGTATCTGTAAAGGTGTTTTATCTTGATGGTGGGGACATAAAAATTGATGGTCTACTTCTGACTTTTTTTTTGTTGTCTTGATGTTGATGAGATGCAACAGAAACACACACATAAGTTACCTATTGGACTTTTCTTTGTCTAGAGGGAGGCAAGATGCTTTTTAATGGAGTGAGAAGGAGCATCATGACTCTTCAAACTCAATGAAAATGAGGAATGGAAATCAACTCAGACTAGGATTTGGGGCTAGAGAGTGAGACAGATCTTGCAGTCTGTGTCTTGAGATTTGTTTTATTTTGCCTTGTTCTTGAGTCAGGTCTGTTTCAATTAAGTAAAGCTACAAAAGTGTATTATATAAATGTGTGTGTTGCTCCCCAAAGAAATGATGAATGGTATATTTTTTTCCATTTCATTCACAAATTGCAACACTTTGTTTAAGTGTACGACATTACAGAAACTGCAGTAGTTTTAAAAATGACCTATGAATGAATCCCTTAGAGCTTCTCTGTTATAACTTAATCTTATAAGTCATTTTCCTCCCATCCCTTTCCCTTTTCCTGTCCCTCCTTATGTCATCCGCTTCTCTAACATCCATGTGGCTGTCTCTCCTGCCTCTAAACTGATCCTTTCTGCCTCCTCCACTTGTAAATGTCGCCCACTGGTAATGTCTATACATCTGAAGGTGGTTGGTAAAGGGGGTTAAAAGGAAAATTTATTTTGTCTCTGTGAGTTGCAAAAGAGCAGTTGAGGTGACAGAGCTCAAGTCGTTTTTTTTGTGTGTTTTTTTTTTTTTTTTTTCATCCGAGATCATTTTGGCTGACTTGGCGGGCATGTGCTCATTTCTCAATGCATTAAAGAAGTTTTCTACCTCCAGGATCCAAATTGATTAGATTTTATTTTGCCAAGGGATTCAGGTTCCCTCCAACATGGGTCACAAACTCAGCAGGGAGGAGGGAAAACCTGCCTGCAGCCTGAGTTTTATTCCCCCCCCCCCCCCAAACCTGACTCAGGACCCAGGTCGTTGAGAAAACAAGGAGAGGAAAAATGTAGGCTGTGAATCGCAGATGCCTAGAGATTAAAATGTCTTGTGATTGTATATATACATATGTGTGTGTGTGTGTGTGTGAGATGGACAGAGAGAACAAACGAGAGAAATATGTGTCTTTGGTATTTGACTAAACAAAGGGTGTTCATCCACGGCGCTGATGTTACCACGACAACAAAAAGACAAAAGTTGACCAGAACAGGGAATGTCAGCCAGATATGACCTTGCTGCAGAGGCCGACCTGTGTGTCTGCGAGGCTGTGTGTGAGCGCAATGCACTAGAGAACCTGTTATTTTACCATGTAGTGCAGGTTCATAGTTCACTATTTTAATGTCACAAGATCGCAGGTGCTGTAACGTAACATTTCCTGACTGCATTTGCTTATTGTGATCTTAAGTCTGGACTGGTTGTGCGATTGTGAAAATGTTGTACCGAACTAATTTCGCCTTACACCTCAGTGTGTGTGTGTGTGTGTGTGTGTGTGTGTGAGTAAAGAGGGGGTGCAGTGAAGGCAGATATAATTGGTTCTGAATCCTTCGTATTTCTCTTTGACCCCAGCCAGTGATTGATGACCCTCGACTGAAAGACCCCACCCCCACTCTTTCTCTCTCTCTCCTTCTTTATCTAACTCTCTCTCTCTCATACACTCAACAAAACCCCTGTGGTCTAAGGATCATGCACTTTTCGCCTCTCGTATCAGCGGAAAGATGGATAGCTCGCCCACCCTGTCCCACCCCTCCAGCCCCCCTCATACGACTGTCATAATTGCACGAAAGACAAGAAAAGCAAAAGGGGAGGAAAGGAGGGAGAAAACTGCACGCACAAAAGAAAAGTGGGCACGGTTTTGAATCAGCGTCAAAATGGCGCCTTTTCCCTCCCCTCCCTCTCTCCGTGTCTCCTTTTCCACCCACGCAACGCAGCTATCCCAAGATGCACCAGGAGCCTGTGACGCATTTCCCCCCCTCTCTCTTGTCTGTCTGTTCCCTCATTTTCTTTTCCCCTCTACCTGGACCACAAAGCGCGATCAAAAACCTTCACCTCTCAGCCTCTCCATGTCACTGTTCTTTCCTTCACCCCTCGAACTCCTCATTTCTTTACATTGACTTTCATCTTTCATACAGGTCATTTATATGAGCCTGTCTTTTTGTTTCAGACTGTGTGATTTAAATTCGTAGACCTGTGTAACCTTTTACAAGGCAGCCATTAATAGGGCAGCGTCCAATGACTGTTTCTGTTATAAAAAGCTTAATTGATGAAAGTTTGAATTATTAGCAACATGTGTATTGAGCTGAGGCAACCTGTTTATTTTCTATGTGCAACTTTTAACATGTTTGTTTGTGTGTGTGTGTGTGTGTGTGTGTGCGTGTGTTTAGTGTGTGTGTGTGTGTGTGTGTGTGTGTGTGTGTGTGTGTGTGTGTGAGAGAGACGGAGAGAGCAAATGAAAAAGTAAATGGACGAGAGGATGAAAGAGCGAATAAGGGGTAATGGTGGAGAAAAATACCAATAGTCAAAGGCAGAGAGAGAGCAAAGAAAGGAGTCACCACAAAGAAGGAGTTATGACTGCTGTAGTGATTAGTTCTGTTTTTAGCCCCCGCAGAGGTGCAGGTCAATATTCCTGCTTACCTCCTCTCTGTGTGTGTGTGTGTGTGTGTGTGTGTGTGTGTGTGTGTGTGTGTGTGTGTGTGTGTGTGTGTGTTGCAAGGGAGGTATTGTCTTTATGGAGGCCTGGAACCGTGAAAACTAGCACTATCATTATACAACTGAGCTGGCCGACAGCACTGCAATTAACCTGAGCGCCATCCACACACAGGCTCGGGCGCATGTGCAAGCGTACCGCTACCTGCCGCCGCTCACCCTCACACACCTTATACATCACCGCATCCACACAGTCTGCCTTCCCTCATAGCCACAGTGACCAGGCAGGTACCTCTAGAAGTAAGCTTTTTTTTCATTTTTTCATGTATCCTTTTTTTTGTTTTGTAAACTAAATGTTAATTTTCCAAAAGTATGCCCTTTTGCAGGAATCTATTTTTTGTTACTTTTATTTTATTTAATCTTGTGTGTGTTTGTATTTTTATATTTTGCTATCCTTGTTGCTTGATTGAAATCAGAAAATTGTAATTTCCACGATTTTTGTAGACAAATAATTAAGCTGTGTAAAGCCTCCTCCACACAAAATAAAACCAAAAAAAAAAACATTTGCATAAGATATGTGGACCCAGTTTGAAATTAACAGCACATGTCCTTTAACACACACTCTCAATATAATTTCATGAGGTACAGGTTTTTGGTGGTGTGTTCTGGACAGTTTTAGACACCAGGATGTCTCACCAATTTTCGATTTAGACAAACTGTAAACCTGCATTGGGTACTTGATGAAACTGATGACTGTGTACTGGTTAATGTGATATTAGCTGCCTTTGATCCAGCTGAACTTGTGTATCCTAGGTGATTCAACGCCTCCTGCTACACGGCTTCACCTCTCCTTACACCTGGCTGGGATGACTCACTGTTGTCCTCTTACCCTGTTATCTGTTCCATCTGCTGCTGCTGCTCTCTTTCTCTCCTGTTGTGTATTTACTTTCTCTCTTTTGTTTATTTACTCTCTCCTTGCACATTTCTGTACCTCAGCTCCCTTGTTCTGTCAGTCCCGTGTAAACTGGTGAAGGAGGCCGGTACTGTTAATTTTGATGTCGTGTGTATGACCCTGTGTGGTGTGTGTGTGTGTGTGTGTGTGTGTGAGAGTGATAGGCTACCAGCGATTGCAATCCTACTCTGAAGTGTTATCGCGAGTCGTCGCACACGTGTACATTAAATAGGCAGCTGTGATCATACACACATGTGAACACACAACCAGAGATGTCAACGAGAAAATATTAAATTTGTGTATTTGTTTTACTGCATTTACCTGCATTTTACATTTGTGTCCACATCATACCACTATTTATATGGGAAACACAAGCACTAACACCACCTACAAATGCTCGAGCTTTTAAAACATGAATCTTAATGTGCTGATAGCCAGAACTATAATGTATTCATTGTTGGTTGTTTAGTGGGGATTTATCCTAAAACCTCTCATTGTCGTCGCCTTTGTGGTTGTCAGTCGGTCTGAGTGAGGCTCAACCTATTGTTGAGACAAGGTCAATCTGATTGTTCAAGAGGTCAGACTCAGAAAATTTAAGCATTGCTGATATTTAAGCTCAGGCAAAAAGCTGTGTGTTTAATGTTCAACTCTAACCAAGAGAATAATTATTCTGAAATGGGATTTTGCTGTTTATTTCATTAGTTGTGCATTGAAATATTCTCCACAAGTGAGAGACGAGAGAGAAATATAATTGGATTTATATTTTTTTAAGGTGGACATGCTGTTATAAAATGTCTGCCTTAATATTTCATTTTCTTTCTTCATTTTTAATTTTTTGAGATAGCATGTCTAGCTGTTGATGGTCTCTGTTTTCTGGTCTGTTCAGTTGTTTCTAGGTTTATACACACAAATCATTCATTTTATTTCTTTCTAACCAAAGGTGAATGTGCGCTCTTGGCCATTGAAGCATCAATCCAACCCTCCCCATTTCAGTGTCCCCCGCCCCCACCCCAAACATACCATACACTCAGCCTACATGCTGAGCCTTTACGCTATGCAGCCTCGTCCCGCCTGGTGCCTCTGTCGCGTCACATCGACCAGAGGGCTGGAACCGTGCACCTTGACCCTTAACCCCTAACCTGTGACCTCTGTTGTCTGCCTCTGTATGGGCTTTGTGTGTGTGTGTTTTCTAGAGACGATGAAGCACTGCTGGTCTGGATCAGCGGAACCTGCTGAGCGGCCTGAACTCTTTGTCAAGGAGACTCTGTGTGAGTGTGTGTGTGTGCATGACACACTTGATCAATACAACAGTATAGTCAAGGATATGCTGTGCACGTTGTGCTACTGCTGGAACAAAAAAAAACTAAACCACCAAAATGACTGTGATATATGATAAAATTGCTCTTTGAGAAAACAGTATGTTGAAGAATTGAAAATGGTCTAGACAGACTCTGAGTCTTTCTGAGCATTTCTCCGGCGGTTCAAACTGCTGAAGTGCTAAAAAAAAAAAAACAGTCTAGCCTTCAGGTTATAGGTTTCACTAAGATGATTACCTGTGTGCAAGTGTGCATGAGCTGGTGTGTTTGTAACCACGTGTGTGTGTGTGTGTGTGTTTGGGTCCAGGGCTCACAGCAGTCTTATAGGACTGGCTGACTTTTACAACTGCCTTTGTACGGGACTATTTATAGCACCACTAACCAATGAATGGAGAAAAAGCTGGGCTACCTATAAACCTTATAGATTAGATGTGTGTATGTTTGGGTGCACTTTGTGTTGGCAGCATGTTTTTTGTTTGTTTTTTTTTTTGAGTAGTAATAGTAAAGGTGTTTCCTCATTATTAAAAAAGATCTATGGGTGCTGTGTGTGAGTGGTTTGTGATCTTTTTTCTGTTCTTTTGTTCTTTCTCAACACTTGTCACTGTGTGTGTGTGTGTACAGCATGTGCGAACCTAACCGTCCATTCTCACAGGTTCTTCTCCTGCCTTTCTCACTGGCGATCATAGAGCATCTACAAGGTGGAAAGAAGCTTGTTTGAACTGTATGAGGGGCATCAGTATCTGTTCAGGCATTGTCTCACCTTCCACATTAACTGGAATATGGCTTTCAGAAAAAACAAAAAACACATCTGTTAAGAGAAGGCTGCACCCAAAAGGTGCCTGTGTTTATTACCACTCCCCGTGTCATTATCACTCTTTCGAAGAATTGGCGATTTTTTAAAGCTTCATGTGTATGTTATTTTGGACCCCCATTAATTTCCAGTGACAGTCTGTTTCCCCGTTTTCTCAACTCTTTACTCATTACTTTTATTTACAGGAAAATCTTCATTATCTGTCCTTGTTAGCCAGAAAACAGTTTGGAAGTGTGATCAATACAAGTGCTTTATGCATATTTGGAAACAGAGCAGTTTAAATTACACAAGATTAGCACTAATTTCCTGATCCTGTGTGTGATGTAACATGAACATAACACACACAAAAGCACATATGAAGTCACTTACATAATACATGTATGCTGTGAATATACTGAGTATTGGGTCCTCGGACATAAAAACTGGTTGTCTATTAATTAATTAATGGATTAATTAATTAATTAATTATATACTGTAGAGTGTTGAAGAATTAAAACAGGTTGATTTCTTAATGTCTCTGGGGTATTTTTGCTACAGTAGCAATGAAAAACGGAAAAATGTATATGCAATTCTTTTTGACTTAAAGAAACAATAATTTATTTCAAAGCAAATTCTTGAATGTTTTTTTTAGTTACTCAAGGTATATTCATCACTTACACTACACTAATTTGATTGGAATTTGGTTAAGCTGTTCAGCAGTCAACCGATCCCTGTATATAGTGCATCACCGCCAAAGTTGAAGAGTAAATTGCGATTGGTAAGAATTAACAGGGTTCATGAGTTACAGTTTATTTATTATTTTCAAAAATATGGTTCAGTTTGACTTACATTCAGAAAAAAAATCTAAATCTCCTGCCCAAGATTGAGCAATATTTTTCATTTCCTTTGATTAAACATCATTAAGAATTTAGCTTGTAGCTAATTTCGCTGCCATTTTCAAAACAACTTGAATGTTTTTTCTCAATTGTATTGTTACCTATTTATTTGAGGATTGCTATTTTCCTTCATGTATACAAAATTAGTATTTGTGTGTGGCTGTTTAAATCTGCACGTTTTCGTGTGTGTGTGTATATGTGTGCACATGTTTGAGTCAGTTACCTCTGAAGATCGTCTGACTCTAAGCGGTGTGTTTTTTTCCACAGGAGACCTGGGATTCTGGTGTATGATGCAGTTGAGACTAATGGTGAGCACTGGGGCCTGTTCACTGTCAGATGATAGAGTGTGTGTTTCTAGCAGTGTGTAAAAAAATAATAATTTATTTTCATTTGTGCTCTTACACTACACTCTTGCACCTATTCTGATGTTTATTGTTTAGAGATCTGCATGCAGTGTTTACGCCTTCAACCTGTGTGCAGAGATCCTATATTATAAAATGCTTGTGTGGATGTTTTAAATCAGGAACAGGAGCTCTCTCTCTCTCTCTCTCTCTCTCTCTCTCTCTCCCTCTCTGTGTGTGTGAGAGAGAGAAGGTTAGACTGTATGTTCACTGATACTGAGACTTCATTTTCTCTGAGTCAGTTAATGTTTCATATAGCGTGGAAGCAGCTGGAAGACAAGTTTGTCCTTGGGGTCTCGTCGTGAACACATATTTGTACAAACAGTCTAGATACTTTGGTTTGAATCCATCGATTCAATTACAGAACTCAACACAGGATGTAAATGAAATGAAAAGTTTGTCATTGATTGGACCCCAAAGGGAACACAGGAGTAATACATACATTTGTGTTGATGAACACACATATTTCTGCTTTGACTTGTACAGATGTTTGAATATTGAACATTGTGTGTGTTTTCTGAACCTCAGGGGGAGCTGGATTACCAACTACAAGACCAAGACAACGTTGTGTTTATTTCTACTCTTCATGGTGGATAGAAAATGAGTGGGGAATACAAACACATCCTTGACTTCTCTGTAACCCCCTTTTCTCCACATCCTCTGCACTCTTCACTCCCCTGTCCACAACCCAGCAAAGTCACCCCATTGGGCTGTGAGCGTGTCAACCTGCCGTGGCAGAGGTGATTGATGTTAGTCCGCGGGAGTGAGTGGAAATTCAGAGATGGTTACTGAGAAAATGCAGGCTAACAGAACTCTGTGGACCTTTTGCGTAGATAACAAGGATTTTTTTGTTTGTTTTAATCAAACTGGACAGGCTCAATGGGGAGTCGCATGAAGCTCTGGGTGTACTGGTCAGCTCACAGGTGCCAGTGTAAATACCTACAGTTAGTGTGTGTACCTTCATCAGTCATGCTGGAACAGACAGTGTAGGGAGAAAGACAAAATGACCTTATTTGAATTCTACAATGGCTTTCTGGTCATGAGAATATTAAAGGAAAGGTAACACTTTAACCCCCACTAATTAGCATTTATAAGCTGCAAATAAACATTTAGTAAATTATTTCATAACTTTCTCTGCGTAGTTGTATTAAGTATAATTAAATAACATTTAAGTGTTTATTAAAGTATTTGTCAACAATTATAACTTCTAGATGAATATATACTATAGTTTATTTAATTGCAGCTGTGTTATATTATCATTTACTCCCTGTTTACACCAGCAACCAGTTATGGATGCTTGACAAGTGGAGCTATAGTTGAAATAGTTTAATTAACACATTACATTGTAAAATACACTTCTAAACTTACATTACAGTGTGTTAAAATTTACTAAATGTCTATATAGTGCTTAAAATGAAGTGTTAATAAATAAATGTTTTCTTCTTTTTTTATGACAAAAAACTTTAATTTTTTTTTTTTAATTCTTCTAAGTGCTTTTGATATTCTAAAAACTATTAAAAGCTTAAAAAATACACTCATGCCTGAACCTATATAATTTCTGGTATTACACTTTCAATTATCAAAAAATATTTAAGCAATATGTTAACAATTATAAATAAAGCTAAACAATTTAGCTTTATTTTTTTACCTATATCTCTGGCAGGAGTGTATATTTTCATTTATAAGCTCAGTGGTGAGATTACGAATCAAATGTATAATAAATTAGGAAAATTTAATTCTCATGTACCTTTATACTCCTATACTCTTATTATTTCAAGTTAATATTACAGCACATAATCTTTTGTACTAAATATCCACTGCTATAAGTTACATATCGTCATTGTTATGAATGTGTTATCTAATGTTAAGGTTATTATCTCAAAAATTGACAAACCATATTATGCCTGCTTTACTCCCTCTGAACAATGTCATCGTAGAGGATCCATACCACCCTGTACCACACACGGAGGCCTATAGCCAAACGCTTTCCTCAATTAGGATTTTACATCACGCTTCGATAATTCCTGGTGATAGCTTATATCTGATCGATTTAAGCCCAGCTCTGTGATCACACCGCAGTTTTAGGCTGATTAGACGAGACTTTAGGGAGATTTTACCGTCCTATTTCTAGATGGAATATTCGCAAGGAGAGGGAGGGAGGAGTAAAAGGGGTGGGGTGTTGTGTGTGCGTGCATGTGTGTGGTGGTGGTGGTGGTGGGTGGGGTGTGAACCTAGGACCACTGCAGGGAGGTCGAGGAGGTCTGGCCTCAGGCTGCCCTCCCTGGGCTGCCAGGGCGACCCTAATTTTTGTTGTGTGTGAGTCCGATTTGCAACGAAACCGGCCGATAATGGCCGGTAGAAATGCTAATGAGGCTGCGGGGGTTGAGGAGGAAAATGCTTAACACTGTGTCAGCTGGTGCAGGCCTATAGAGATATGTGTCTGTGTACAATGTGAGAGAAGGCTGGGGAGGAACTTTAGAGAGGAGGACGCAGTCAACATTTATCTGCATGTGTGCTGAGCTTGGCCACCATTTTAAAATGTCCTTTTTCCTAATTATAAGGCTCAATATTCCAGAGCATCAGAGTTGCAAAGGTTATGTAGCTGTTGCGAAGCCTTTGACGTTTTTATTTAATGTGTTGTGACCTGCAACAATATATGTTATATGAGGTTATAGCCACCATAATTCTATGCAAATCAGGTTTACAAACATTTAATTCCATTTCAATTCCACTGTTGTTATTTATCATTGTGCTCAGTTATAAATACTTGTTCCATCAGTCCTGCAGGATGGACTATTTTCCTGGGCCTGCTTGGTTTATACTCTCCACTGGCTCGACTGGCTGACTGCTCAGTAGGAGAGGTGGTGGTGGTAGTGAGTAATTGAGAAAGTGGACCTGGCCTCACCATCAGATCACACACGTGTATCATAACGACTCTGAAGCAGTTCAGAGTTACAACAGTGGGCATAAAAAAAAAGCGCCTATGATCTCCTCTCAGGGTGAGCGTATAAAGTAAACACAGCCAATAAAATAAACTACTAGACTATGATTATACATAATAGCATCGATTTAGTGTGGGTTTTTTAACTGGCTGGCAGCATCGTCCTTTTGTAAAACTGTTTTATCTAACATACAACATCCTTGTATTAAAGAAAGTACCCATATATTTAGCCTACCCTAATATTTCATTATGCTGACCGGAATTTATTAATTGAAACTTTTGTCTCTCACATAATCTGAGATTATTTACTAAATAAAGCGGCTACCTGCTTGTTTAACGCTTTAAAGCAACTGTTGCCAAATGTGCTCTCCATCGTGTTTTACTGTTGCACCCACAGGCTCCATACTTCCTGCAGTGAACCCAGTGCTGTGTTTTCAAGGCATGTTATGGTTGCATGTGAACAGAAACACTGGAGCTAGAAATACACAACTGAATTAAACGGTAAAACTGAGCTCTGGCCTTTGGCATGTTCAAAAGATGCTGTTAGAGGGAGAGAGTTTGGCGTCTGTAGCCACAATCATAATGTTAGCCCTACAAGACTCACTTCTCTTATAACGTAACACTACAACCTGCTGATTATTATTATTATTATTATTAAAAAGCTTTTTTAGTGAAATCACTGCTATACAGTTGTTTTGGCTGAACACGTGGACAGACAAATATTAAAATAAATAATATTCAAAGTTTGTAATTCAGGGGCTATTAATATCCTGTCACATCAATATGAAGCGATTAAAAACATGACATTAAACGAGATAAACGCCAGAAAGACGCGTCAACACAGTGGACACAAGTATTTATTGCACAGAGCAAACATGATGTACTAATCCTCTGGAATTAAGAAAGGTTGAACTTAATGTTCCGGCAACAACACGTTGGCTCTGTGTGTGTGTGTGTGTGGTGTGTTGTTTCGAATTAATTATTGAGTCCATAACTGAGAGCAAACAGCATTATTTAAAAACATATTTTAAATATTTGTATTTTCACTAAACAAACCGTTAAAAGCGTCTGTTGTTTTTTATTATTTATTGGATTAATATTGCTGCAAATGTACAACAATTTATCGTTTTAGAGAATAATTCGAATTATTTTAACAATTAAAATAAATGTTTTAAAAATAGTAAAATAAAAAATCAAAACGCCTAATGGGCCAAAAGTGTCCCACGTGATTTATCAGTGACGCTGTTTTGGCTCCAGAGAACAGCAGCATCCAACCATCAGGCTTCTCTCTGTTTGTTTTTTGTTTGTTCACTGTTTTTCAATATTCTAACACCTTTACATTTAATCTGCCTTTTATTTGGTTTCAGAGGCAATAAATGCAATCCGGTACTTGTGTTTAACTAATACATCATGGTTAAGTGCCCTGCTGCAGGATGTACTCTGGGGTTTAGCTTTAATGGGCTCTTGGTGTATTAATAAATGATTAGAAATTGTTTAAGAAACTACTTTCAAGCCAAATGCAGCTTTTAACGAAAACTGTTTTCACCTTAATTTAATAAAAATTGCATCGTTTCTTTGCATTTCTTCTCCTTCATTCATAACCTCGTATATCTGGTCCAGTTTTTTTTTGTTTGTTTGTTTGTTGTTGTTTTTTTAAAGCTTTGCTCATCTCTTCCACAACGAGCATCTGTGCTGCATGCGAGCATTCAGCTCACAGCTTCTTACTATTTGCCAAACACAGTCGATACATCATTGCCTCCAGTCGATATGCCATTAAAACGACAGTCTTCATTAGATCTTTGACCGAGTGTAAATACCAATCGGGGTCAACCACAACGCACATCCCGAAAAACACAGTACATGAGGCAGAGTGAGGTTTCCTCCACTTTATTGGCCCAGTCCCGCGTCTTTTCTCTCTCTCTTTCTCTCTCTCTCTTTCTCCATGACATGCAAATTGTGATGTGCATCTTGCAAAACGAACAGTTATAAAAAATAAAAAACAAAACAAAGAGAGCTAAAAGGCCCTTCTTTGTGGTTTTGGAAATTTATTCTTGATGTGGCGTTTATTAAAGACAGCAGTGATGAATGTGAGTCTGCAGCAACAGATGTCCATACACAATTCTTGGGGTTGAATTTGAGTTTACTCAAGAATTGCGTTTGGACAATCAATCGCTAGAGACCCTGTATACTCCTCTGCCAAATGCGAAAAAGAGGAAATGAAACATTTGATTATTTGAATCACAAGTGTGCGTGTGTGTGCGCGCGTGCGTGTGCGCGTGGGGACAGTTAATGTATAGGCCCAATGCGACGCACTGCTGCTACATGCACCCTAAATGCCTTTGACGGTATGGCTGTGTGTCTGATACTGAAAACTGTTTTCTTTCCAATCTTTTCCCCCCCACCTTACAAGAGAGGGAGTTGCAGCACTGTGCATTATTTTTGACATTCTCACTGCTCAGCATTGCCTCTTGGATTCACCTGTCCCTTTTGAAAAATCAGCTTTCCTCACCGTGCATTCTCAACACTGAGCTGTTGCACCAAACCCCTATATAGTTTTTGGGAAGAAACACGTTCAAATACAGCATGTAGAGCAACTTTCCTCCATTACACTTATTTAACATCAAATGAAACTCCCATTCCCTCATTAGAAGAAACTCCATCCTTTTTCCCCCAATTGTTTGTTAAGGCTAAAGAGCCATTGTTGCAGTCACAAATCACTTTGTGACTTTTTCTATGGCTCTTTGAAATGGACGCATCCTATTTCCCTGCAGCTACCGTTATCTCTCCACGTCTTTGCTAGTTGTAAAGTTAACCCCCAAAGTCTGTCCAGATCTCTGGGGCCTTAAGATGGCTGAATGGCCGCTGCATCTTTAAGTAAAAGAAAAAAAAAAAAGTCATCTCCCCTTCGTTTCACCAGACTTTTACTTTAAAAGTGTCTGCAAAATGGTGGGAAAAGATAAGGAATCAAACAAGCTCAACTACGACTTTCTTTTCGTTTTAAAGTCCGAGGTGTTGAACGCCAGGAAAACGCCATTTCTGTACCTGTGTTCTGTCATCGATTTAGGGAAAGACTGTTCAGTTCTGGTGCCTCAGGATGCACAAAGCCTTTTTCCACGGATGTTAATATATTTAAAGAGAAAAAAAATCCCCCTCCTATTTGAAGAAAAAAAAAAATACTAGGAGCGTTTACGGTCTTCCTTTAGCTGGTGACACACAAAAAAAGGAAACCCCTTAGTTCCCGTTGGTGCGTCCTTGGTTCGTTTCCCACGACGTGCGTTCTTTCGGATCTCTCTGCTCCGTCCAAATGCCCCCCAGCGAGCGGCGTCGGATGGTGACAAAAAGAAGAAAGAAGAAGAAGAGGAGGAGGCTGAGGAGGAGCAGGGGAGCAGCGGGGCTTCGTACACTCCGGAGAAGACGCTCCTGTCTCCCTTGCGTCCTTCCTCCACGAGTCTCTCGCACTGACTGACTGACTGACTGGCTGACTGGGGATGGATGCCTCTCTGCCCTCCTGGCTTTTTCTTTTTACGCTGCTCCAACAATGCAACGACCGCGGCCGCGACGCAAGGCGGAGTGAGGAGTGGAGAGGGTCCTCGCTTGGTACTGAATTTGAATAACACCACGGGGTGATAAATGTCCATTGTACTGCTTAAGTAATGAATCTCCGCTGTCCTCTATGTCACACTCGCGCGCGCACACACACTCGCACATAGAAAACACACACACACACACACACACACACGCCAGCAGCTGCGATGAGGGACCAGCAGCCCCTCTTAAAGACACAACAGCCCTATTTTCTACCCAAAAAGAGATTACAATCCCGACACTGTTTACTCTCTGACCGCACTGCATGACGTTTAGTGTTTCTCTTGTGCCCCCTCTCTTGTGTGAGCAAACTAGTGCAACGCTGTAACCAGGCACTTGGACATAAAGCGGTGCCTTCAGCGCCATGTGCAGCCATTCTTGCTGCAGAAAAAAAAGAGGGGGCAGCCTACTGTAGGCCTCTGTGGCAAGTGTTTGTCCGAAGTGACAGAAAATGAGAGGATTATATGATGCTCATGTGACAGCCGATTGACGAGGAGACAGAGACCGTGTTGTCTCATACTTTAAATAATGATCAATCTCACAATTTGTGCAAAAAAGGTGCGATAAAAACTCAGAAAGAGCGCGAAACTGCAACGATCCCTTCGTATAGACCAAGCAATGCTTTGCACATGTCCTGTCACACTACAAACTCCTATTATGTTGCACCTGAGCAGCTTTTCTTTTATTTATTTTTAATATGTCAGGGTTAAATCTTTCAGCCCTCGGGCGTACCTGGTTAAATCATGGACACTGTGACTAAGGAGATCAGATTAAGTATTTTTACAAGCGTTCAAACAGAAGTGGTAAGAATGCAGAACCAAATTAAAGAGATTTTTTTGAGGGGGAGCGTTTTTCTGTTTGTATGCATCTGTAACTGCATTTGAAGCACAGTGGGAAATCCTGTCAAGAGACCTGGCACGTTTTAATGTCCATGCGTAAAACGGTTTTGTATAAATAGCCCAGTATGTGGCTGTAATTTAAAAAAAAGAGAGAGAGATAAGAGAGAGTGTCTTTCTCTCAGTGGAAACAGGAATCTGAGTCAAACCCATCCTCATGTCGTGCATATCAGCACTTGCGAATGCTGCGTTTGCGCTGCAGCTTTTTGATGCTTACAAACGCTTCCTCCTCCTCCTCTCTCTCTCTCTCTTTCACACACACTCTCTCTCTCTCTCCTAATAAATCATCCTGACTGAGATCCCGCCCCGGGCGCAGGGGGTCCTCCTCTTTAAAGCTCAATCCGTTTTTCCCCCCTTTTCATCCCTCTGAAGAAGCCGAGTTAACCTCTCCTGATGCACAGGGCCAGAGCCCCTCTCAGCCTCAGCCCGCCTCTCATTCATTCAGCCAGTCACTCATTCATTGCTCTTTTTTTGAGTGGTGAAAAGCAAACCCCTCCATCTCCACTCCCCTCTCTCTCTCTCTCTCTCTCTCTCTCTCTCTCTCTCTCTCTCTCTCTCTTTGCCTTTTCATGCCCTGACTCTTCCAGAGGCGGGAAACCTAGTGAGAAGTCAAGAGGGTCCACTTTCACTCTCACCTTGACATCCCCTCACTCACAGTGCTCACAGTCATATGGATGCAAAGAGCTGTGACAGTGTGAAGATGAGTTTTTTTTTTTTTTTTTTTTTTTTTTTTTACCTTGTAAGCACATTAAACATAATATTGCTCAAATCATGGAGACATTTACAGTAGTTTAATCTGAAACTCTCGCCTCTGTCTCTATTTGGCAAAAAGTGATTGACAGCTCAACAAGTGATGCATGTGATATGTGGGATCTTCTGCAGTACTACAAAGCTTTTACTTTGTGGATAAGAAACAAATCTGAAAATTAGTTTTCATACAATAAATTGTTAAGATATTAGATAATTATTTTTAGGCTGAAGATCATTAAGGATCAAGCACAAGAAACAAGTTTGTCCCCTGCAAATGTTGTTCGTTTAATTCTTTCTTTCAGCTGTGTGTGTTTGGTTTCAGTTAGTGAGAAAACACAGAGCTGAACGTGAAAATTTTCTGCAATTTAAAAAATCTCACCAAAAACTTTTAAAGCCTAAATAGCAGCACAAAAAAATTGGAAACACTGTCAACTATCTTCAGTTGTTGAATCAAGGCCTTTTAGCTCAGTAGCTTTCATGTTGGCTGTTAGTCTTGGTGGTGTATAGTAGGGGTGTGTGTGTATACACACAGAAACAGTAGGGAACCGCTGCACTCTACGCAGGGGCCACTGTGCTTCCCCCCATTCACAAATCAATGTTTAACCCGCTGGCTAAAAGGCCTGGCGGGGGAGAGGGAGGCCCAGTCGGCGGGGTGGGCTATGAAGCCGTGCCGTCGAGAGATGGAGAGGAGAGAGAGGACAAAGGGAACAGGGGAATCCTTAAAATAAACCTCCTCTGGTGAAGGCATCTCTTCCCTGCTGCTAGGGCACCGGCTACAGAGGATGGAGAGTGGAACAGGGAAGTTAGAGAGAGAGAGAGAGAGAGAGAGGCAACGCTGTGGCAGGGAATGTCAGTGAAATTTATAGTGGGAAGGATGTTAAGGCAAGACAGGGCACGGAGTCAAACGGACAGAGAGGTAAACTGGGAGGAGAGTTTCTGAACAGGCTCAGTGGACAAACACAATTCCTCTATCCATGTATTTACCTGCTAATGCACTAAAAAAAGATCTTTATGTGGGAGCAGCGGTGCACCAGTTTTATCCAGCGTGCATTAAAACAGCAGCAATTGTTCATCTGTACTGGCTGCTTGCAATATTTAGTGAAGAAAATGTTAGAGATAGGCAGGAAATATGATGCACAACCAGGGGCATTAAAGGAGACAGGCAGCAAAATGCAGGAAACCAATTATAGGGAGGCATAGAAGTGCTGTACAAGTCTTAAAAAACGAGAGACAGTTTTAGCTTTCATTATAAATTTGTTGTGTCCCGCAGTCTGATATGAATCAAGCATTTTTGCTCTTTGGAAATCCATTTACTTCTTGCAATGTGTTGCCAAGCCATAATGCCACTTATGGGTGAGATATTTTATGAGTTCGATGAGGTTCAGAAGGAGACGAATCTCCCATCTTCAGTTATTTTAAAATCCACTGAGACTGACAAGAAATATGTGTTTTTAGGGGTCAAGGAATTGACCTTTTGACCAGGCTAAACCACTTAAAACACACTGCGATCATTTGTGTGAGTGCGAGAGTTTTTCTTGCTGTGAGAGAAGTTGACTTATCAGAGATTACAGGTGTGACACTGATGAAAAGGCTGGACTGGAGAATAAATCTTGAAGAATCACCAAGTGGCGTGATGGCTGAGATTAAAAGATTAAAAGAAAATTCTCCGATAAATGCACAACTGAGTGTGTCCTGATTCTCTCTGCTCAGACCAATACACACTCCTCACCCTCTTACTCCTCCTCTGCTACCAACACACACACACATACAGACATAGAGAGACACACACTCCTTCCCCCCAAGCATGCCGCTGCCTAAACATCCCCCAGAATTCTTTGACAGTGGCTGCGCTGTTGCTTGGCAACGAGGCGACGGACAGCGTCATCCAGGGAGTAACAGAGAAGATGAGAGGCAGAGAAGTCTACACTAATCTCACCATTACTTTGTAGAGATCACTGGGCACAAGGGTGACACAAGTATCCTGTAATTTGTTATTTTGTATCCGTGTTTGCAAGACTGAGAGATACAAAAGCAAATCCAACCTTTGAATTAATGTGCAAGGTTTGAAATATCTGAGTTTTTATAAAGTTAAAAAAGCTGACATTCCTAAATCATGCCTCTGCACTGGAAATTTCTAAGATGACTCTAAACTATAGTAGCATAAAGGTGAAAATAATGAGCCAAAGAGAATGTCCTAATGTCTCATTACCTGGAGATTTCCCCTGTTCAAACCCTCTGCTTCACTCTACACCAGACTGTAAGACTCATTACCATCATAAAAACCATCATCTACTGTAAAATGAATTCAATATATTGAGAAAAGTCAAATCAGAAATCAAAAATTTTAAACATTTTGATGATGATCTGTTTCATATTCATGAGAACAGATAATCCAATCATACCTGTATCACTGACCTCATAATCTCATTATTTCCAGCATTGCCAGAGCATTTGGTCTGAGCATCAGTTTCTTTGTGCTGACTAAGTGGTGTCGTGTAAAGACAGGACTTGATGTACACAGGTTATTTTTTACTGAGGCAATTCTGTTTAAGTGCTTGATTTAAAAAAAAAAAAAAAAGAGAGAGCGAGAGAACAGACTACTGGCCTGGCTATCAATTTATCCATACTGCTGTCAGCTCCACAACATCCCCTCTTCACACTCACTTTCACTGTGACCAGAAACGTAAGGTTGCGTATTTGATTTATATTGACACACAGGAAAACAAACACTGACTTGAATTACATTTGTTGTGCAAAAACAGTTAGAAAATGTGCACTTGTTGGATTAGTTCAAAATGTTAGCAAGCTAAAATTCTTTTTAAAAATCATATATGTATAACGTGTACACCCATAAAACAATAGGAAATATGCTGTAGCAGTGGCTAAGAAAATATTTCAGTTTTTCAAATCATCAACTTGTAATCACCACTCAGTTTTTTTTGCAAGTATCCTTACTGGCACAGAACGCAGGGACACAGCTTGATAAAAATACAAAATCTTGAGTTTCCCAAATTGTAGCTGCAAACTTGCTTCTTCAAAGTGCTGTGAATTTTTTCAGTTAATAAAATGAGTTTTCAAAGAGTTTCATGAGCTCAGGTGGTTTTCTGAACCAGCAGATGATTATGGAATCACTCAGTTTATAATAACACAAATAACCACAGGTCGAGTTTAGAGCTCAAAAGATACATCAATTAGTGGACTAATCAACTAATGCTGATAATCGACTAATCAGATTCATTTATCAAGAAGAGAATGCCAAACATTCTTCTGAATCATGAAGATCTCTTGCTTTTCTCTGTTTTGTATCAGATCTATCTAAACAGATTCATCATAAACAATAATCAAAAGATGAACTGGTAAAGAGGATCATCTTAAGTTGCAGTCCCACTGGAGATTTTCTCATAAGCTCAGCAACACATTGTGCAAAGAAAAAAAGTGAGATACAGTGGCTCAGGTGGACATGAGTTCAAATAAAATGCACAATGCCTTAAATTGTGAAAACAGTACACTCCTAAGATACGTATAGGATGACAACGGAGGAGCGGAGCAGACAGAGTGAAGCTGCTGTAGCTGCTGAGTAAGAGGGTATGTGCCACAGCTCAGACCCTGAGTGACAGGTATTGACCCGCCCAGCCAAAAGACGTCTCTGTGGGAATGCTATTGATTATCGCCACGGCAATAAAGGTCCCGGAAGCTTGTGAGAATGTCACGACTCTCCGCCTTGCCCACCGGCCCTGGTCCCAACACACAAACACAAAGACAGAAACACTTTTTCGCTCTGACACATCCTAACCTACAGCCACTCATTCTCTCACGCTCAACTTATGCATTCTGAGTGGACAAAAGGAAAAGATGAAAGAGAGATTGGTAGCATGGCTGGGATGTGCGTTTGTGTGTGTGTGACTGTGTGTGAACATGGATGAGTACTGGGCCCTTGACAGACCCCCCACTCAGTTCACACAGATCCCAGAAAACATATTTAACGTGCTGGTTTCCAGCCATGCTGGTAGTTTTGGTTTTATTTGCTAGAATTTTGAGATATCTGTCTTTGAAATTGCTGTTGCCACTACGGTGCAATAGTGGTGAATGGAATTTCACTGGTGGTGAACCCAGTAAGAAAAATCACATTTTAAAAAATTCATCAGCAGCCTGTCTGTCCAGAATCAGTCACTGTTACTCAGGATAATCCACAGAACATGTTTAAACAGGGGCCATTTCTTCAGTATACAATAGTTCCAATGAAGACTAATCACACTGATAAGTCTCTGGAAAGATATATTGATGTGGAATTTGTCACTTTTCAATGATGTGAGCACACCACAGAAAATGTCATTTACCTCCTCCTCAAGGCAGAAATCTTTTGTAGGATTTTGTATCTGAAAACTTGCACAAATAAACCAGAACTATCTGCATGGATAGATATTACTAGAGTTAAGTGAGATAATATGTTTTTTCCCCCTTGTTTGGTTGAAGTGACCATTTAATTAAGTCAACACTACACATTCAAGATGGTCATGTGTCTGAGGTCTATCCATTTTCTCTCTTTCAGTCTGTCCCTTGCAATCTGGTCAAAACAATACAGATTTTCTTTTTGTTCTCCTGTCTCCCCCCTTTCCTTTCTCTCTCCTTCCTTCTCCCTCTGCCTCTCATTCACACACCCCCGCATGCACAAACGCCATCTCCACCCTTGACCTCGCAGTGAAAAGTTAGCGTGCCCGAGGTTGAACTCTCCCAGATCTGCCTCGGCCGCAAATGCTGGGAAAGTGCCCCCGACGTACATATATATGAGTGTGTCCGAGTGTGAGTTTGTGAGCGACTGTGGAAACACTTGGGGTGTCATGAATAGGAGAGATTTGACCCTCAACCCCCCACCCCCCCCCCACCTGACCTGTCCACACAAACGAGACCTTTAACCCGAGGCGGCTATTGTTAGCAATGACTGCTTTAGTTTATTCACTGAGCCTGCCAAAAGAGTCAAAATTCATTATATACCACTTTGCTTATTATTTTCCACCCACATCTATACCTCTCCTCATTTCTTCTCTCTCCTGTTCCCATCACTCCTCTTTTTGCTCTTTTCACAGCTGCCGTCCTGTCAACCTCAACTTCTGATCTTGAATTTTCCCTTGAGTTCTGTGCAGCTTGAGTACGTAGTTGCTACAAAAAATCCCTCCATTTTATCAGAATTTTCCCAAGCTGTCCCAGTATCTATCTCCTATCCTCAGTGAAACGAAATCTCCCTGAAGATGTATGAGTGTGGACTGCTGGAAGTGATTGAACATGATGGATCTGACATTGTTTCCATTATTTAGATGGTCTGATTGATTGATATTGTGTCTAATCTATCTAATTTAGATGATTAGTTCAGGTTGCGTCAACACACGCATGTCATTTACATTATTACACAAGGGGATGATGCATATCATATATTGACAATGTTCTCTAAGAAGAACTTGCTGGATATAACCGATGATGGGCTGAGATCTTGTATTTCTTTATTTCTTTTGTAAACAATCCTGACAACAGCTGTTGAAGGAGTTTCTCAAACTGGGCCCCAGGGACCTCCAAGGGTCATCAAAGAGGTTCAAGGTGGTCCCCTACTGCAAAAATCTGAATTGAGTACTTGTTTGGATCCACCATGTTGAGAGACTCAGTGGGAAATGGGAGACTGGGGATGCACCTATCTACCAGTTATGACCTCATCAGGGGAGATGAGTGATGAGAGAAATGTGTTGACCCTAAGACTGACAAATACCTGTAGCTGTTTATTCAAGAAAGTGACCCAACACACAAGCAGGACAATCGCCCTGTTCTGGGGTAAAGGCCTCTCTGTTCACACCTGTGAATCTCACCCTGCTCCTAATATCAGACCACAGTGCATCTGTCTGTTCCTACAGCCTGTAATGAACTGCCTGATGCCCACATAGTGGCGCCCAATATATTCAAGATCAAGAATCCTTGACCCTTTTACCTACTGAGGAGCTGTTTTCTTAGCTCCTTATTAGCAATGGACTCTGAGACAGCACCAAAACCTATAACTCCTCTTCGCAATAGACCAGGGACCAAAGTAAATAACGCCAGAGAGCGAATGGCAAATGACAAGTTGTATTTAATATATTTTTTTAAAGATTTCTTGGTTAAAACCCAGAAATGAGAGCTCAACTGATTCAGTGATCTGTTTCCCTCTCAGATTGGTTTATTACCCTCATTTAAATTTGAAAAATTCCAAAAATGTTTCATTAACAGAGTCATGAAAATTAGGTTGAACATCAGTCTCGGTGATCATTATGAAATTTTTTTACCTCCCTGATGAAGCCTCCTGTGTTTACCACTTTAAACTAATCATTTAACCCTTCTTAGAGGAGACTAGAGCTTCACTGCAGTAATGATGCTCTTCTGACCCCCGTGGCATTCACACCATCAGCTGTGAAGAACTTGGAGCAGTGGTGGATGAAGCATTCAGATACTTCACTTAAGTAAAAGTAGCAATAATGCAGTGTGAAAACTTTATTACAAGTAAGAGAACTGAATTAAAATTGACTTAGAGAAAGGATAGAAATATTATCAGCAATATAGCCTCTTATGAAATGAATTCATAAATATGAATAAAGCCATCAGTTACAAATGATAAACCATTAATAAAGTATGCCTTATCAAAAATAATACCCAGCATTTGAGTGTTTTTGTACATTTTCACTCAAATTACTTGGAAAGGCGGCCTTTACCTATTAACATCCTTTCTGAATAAAAGCAGGGTTTTGTGTGTCCTTCTGAAGTTGAGCTCCTCCCTGCAGCAGAGGCAGGAAATGCTCTATGTTGTCCTATTCTATATATAAAACCATTATGGTCAAGGGCCTCAGCCTCAGCCTGAGCCACACGCTTCAATGGGCCTTCTCTTGGATCAAACCCTCCCTCTGCTGGTCAATCTCTGAAACTGCTGCCAGAATAAACACCACAAACTACCATGTACTGATGTAAGACTGCAGCCTTCATACCGCTTCAACGTAATGGACTACCTGTTAATCCAACATGTCACTTGTAAATTATGTTTTATAACATCAAATGCAGATACTTAATGTCTGTATAAATGTAGTCATCTACATGTAGTCTAAAGGTTTATGGTTTATCTCATACCTAAAAATGTAACAGTGAGTAAAGAGTTAAAGTACTGTTAGTACTGAAAGTATTGTGTCATCACTTAAATATTTTTAAACTGTAAAAAGCTTTTATTTTGGAAAAAAAAATTTAATCAAGTCCTCCTGGAGTTTGTTGCCTGGATAACTGCATGTTTACTGCTAAACGTCATAGCTTCCCCACTCTCCTCTCCAGGATATGTCACCATTGTCCTCTGAGATTTATGAAAAACTACAGCCTGGCCAAATCACGCCTTCATCTTTGAATAGCGCTGTCAAACTTGAACATCTTGAGCCATATCTTAAAGCGGAAGTTGTAGCACTTCTGTCGGACTGGGCTTGGATTCACTCTTGGAAAAAGCAAGCCAACTTGTACAATAAGTGGAAGAGGGGGGTTGAAAATTTGGGAAAGCCCTTTTTTCTTGGACTTGCTGACGCGTACAGCAGTTACGTGCTGTGCTGCTGCTGCTGCTGAGGCGCCGTCGACTTGTTCAGTATCTTCACCAGCCTCCACCATGTTACTTCACTTTCTCGTTTTAGCGGCCTCGGTTTTTCAGGCAGAGAGTTACTTTTCGGAGGAGAAGTATCCGGAGGAGTCGAAAATGCAGCCTCCCACCGTGGTTATCGCTATCATAGCCAGAAACGCAGCCCATTCCCTGCCGTACTACCTCGGAGCACTGGAGAGACTCAACTACCCCAAAGGTCGCATCTCTGTGTGGTGGGTTTTTCCTGCATGGACACTGTGGACTGCATGCACTGCCGGGCTGTTTGTACGGGGGTCTCCTTTTTTATCCGCCGTTCAAAAGGTCAATGGCATTTAAATGAGTTTGTGGAAGCAGCAGCCTTCTCCCCCACTCCTCCCTTATTCCCTCTGTGCCTCTCACAGCTCAGGCTGCCTTTCACTCCGCCACATTCATTTCCTTCTGTGGACTGCATGAATTGATGTTCTGTGGAGCTTGTTCTAGCTTATATGCTTTCTTAACAATGATTTCAATAAAATATATGTTTAACACTAATGATTAAAACCCACTAACTCAAATGTCCTCCAGTGGTTTTAGCAGTAAATGCATCTGGGGTACTCTGCTGTAGGTTGTGTGCCATGGAGTAACCCTCATTTAAAATGTATTTTGCTTGTAAATGTGAAGGTTTGATGTGATGAAACTGGATCTGAGAAGAAAGAAACTGTTGCTGGCTGGCCTAACAGTACGAGCTGCGATAGTCATTTAATATGATCTGTGGTGAAATAAAAATGTGATATTGATGCAAAAATAAAATTAAAATTCCTTATTTTACCAGAGAGATTTACATTTGGACCCAGAGTGATCATAATCACACAGAGATGTTGAAGGGACATACTGTATACCACTCTACAAACAATTTGGCAAAATCCCGTGGCACTGAATCATCATTTTGTCTAACCCTGTTTTTACCAGGGCAGAAATCCAACCTCTGAAGTAGCAGTAAACTTACTGCTGTTGAAAAACACTCAGATATAAAGTGACCACTTCTGATGATTATGCACAGTTACTAAGTTACATATAGTTATCATGGAAGGGCCAGGGTGTGAAACACTGAAAACACCCAGCAAACTAGTGCCTCCTCCAGTTTAGTTCTCCTCAAAGTGGTGACAATATTCTTTTCTTAGATCGATCTCTCAGAGATTGTCTCTATTTGTTATTCTCTCCATATTCCCTCCGTTAAACCAGCAATCAAAACATTTCACCCAGTCCGATCCTCATCACTTTTGGAAATGTGCATTTATTTTACCATCTGCTCTCTCGATCTCCTCAGGGCTGCCACGGATCACAACTCGGATAATACCACAGCCATACTGAAAGAGTGGCTTACTGTCATGCAGAAATTTTACCATTATGTGGAGTGGAGGCCGATGGACCAGCCCACGTAAGTCCAAACACAGAGTATTTATGTATAGTGGACTTTTAAAAAAATATGAATCCTGTCCTGATGCTGCAGGTCATGTGTAGAACAAGCAAATATTGGGACTCTTCAGTAGGTGCATTAATATGAAGGAAATGAAAGAAGTAAGCCTCCTCCCTCTCCTTTATTTTACCAGGATCACAATCAAAGATTTCCTGAAGTGTCGCACTGCTAATGGTCCAGTTCAAAGCCGTACTTGAAGCTTTGATGTAGCTCATTCTGTCTTTTTGTACACACAAAGAAGATTTATTAACACACTTTTATAGCCTCTTAGTCTGTAGTTTACTTATTAGCCTTTCCTGGAGTCTTTCTATTTTGTCTTCACATGATAAGGAATGATGCAGCATGTCTCTGCTTGTCCATATGCGTCTCTCTGTGTGGACAACTGTCTGAGCTGAGGAAATTATTCATGCATGCATGTCAGTTATATAGTCTCTAAACACTGAACTTTTGAAGGTATCAGTGTATCTGTATTTTAAGCCATATGGAGACATATACGGTGTTAATCATGCAGTATGTAGAGTTAATTTGGTAATCCACCCAAATATTTTTTTGTGGTTTGGTATTTATTATTTTTTAGGTTTGAAAGTCTGATTTGACAAGTGGTTGTAATACTGATTGAGTTTTGTGTTTTTGAGTTGAATAAACGTTTTCACTGGATCATTTATTTAGAAAAAGCAGTATAGATAGTGTATACTGTATGGTCTCTGTTGTTTGTGTCTGTCTTAGGTCGTATGCAGGAGAGCTGGGTCCTAAGCACTGGCCCAACAGCAGATATGAGTATGTGATGAAGCTGAAGCAGGCAGCACTGAACTTTGCCCGGAAACGCTGGGCCGACTACATCCTGGTACATTAAAAGATAATCTTACTTGTGACAGCAGTATAAGATCTCTTGATTCCTTCCTATCTTTATTCCTTTGATGAAGTTTGCTCCCTTTTTGCTGCTGTTATCTCACCCGTTATTCCAGTAAGAAAAGACACTACAATCTCTCTTTCCTTTGTTTCCTCTGTGTCTCTGTTTCAGTACGCTGACACAGACAATATCCTCACTAACCCGGACGCCCTCAACCTGCTGATAGCAGAGAACAAGTCAGTCATCGCTCCTATGTTAGACTCCCAGGGAGCGTACTCCAACTACTGGTGTGGCATCACTCCGCAGGTGAGTGACACTTCAGAGTGTGAACTTGATAGTGATCATTCACCTGTTGGAAGGTAACACTTGAGAAAAACTGTGTTAAGTCTGTTTAAAGTAATCATACTTTTTAATATTTCTGTGTGTGTGTGTGCTTATTTAGGGATATTATCGCCGAACAGCGGAGTATTTCCCCACCCGTCACCGTCACAGAGTGGGCTGCTTCCCAGTGCCCATGGTCCACTCCACCATGCTGCTGGATCTAAGGAAGGAGGGCATGAAGAAATTGGCTTTCTACCCTCCTCATGAAGACTACTCGTGGCCCTACGACGACATCATCGTATTCGCCTTCTCCTGTCGGGCTGCAGGTTTGTTAGTGTTTGTACACATGGATGTTACACAATCAATGTCTTGTTCATTAATTCATTTACTGATTGATTCATCGTTGTTGCTGCTCAGAGATACAGATGTACCTCTGTAACAAGGAGCGCTATGGCTACCTGAACGTCCCGGCCAAACCTCACCACTCCTTGGAGGACGATCGCCTCAACTTTGTTCATGTCCACCTTGAGTCCATGAGTAAGAACAGACTGTTCAATATATGAAAAGCAACAATTTGTAATCTTTATTTTCCCGATTTATGTTCCTCTCCTCTAACTCATGTCCCCCCTTTGTCAAAAAGTCGACGGTCCTCCCATGTACCCCTCTCGCTTCGTCCACATGTTCCCCAAACAGAGAGACCTCATGGGCTTTGACGAGGTAAAAAGATTTTCCAAACCAGAATCATAATGTCTCAGCATCAGCTACGACATGGCAGTCTACAGAGTTAAATATCCATTTGTCCTCCTCGTCTCAGATCTATCTGATAAACCTGCGACGCCGTCCTGACCGCAGAGACCGGATGTTGTTCTCTCTGAATGAGCTGGAGATTGACGTCAAGGTGGTGGATGCTGTGGATGGAAAGTAAGTGCAGTAACAGTGAGGTTCACTGAACTGGCTTAGACTGAACGTGTGTTTTGAGTGCTTGCGGGAGAAGAAGAGAAAAATAGCAGATGATAAGAAAAAATGAAGATTGGAGAATGGTTGGTGAGAAAATTCTCTGCAGGGACATACTGATGTATCACCTCATGATTCACTCATGGTTCATTTATAATCCCATTTTGAGCAAATATGAATAAGGACAGTTATGACTCAAAAAATCTATTTTTATGGCTAAGTTTACTGCACATGTGGGAAACAGAGTGCAGGCGACAGTTGACAGTGTGCAATGAGGTTGTCTATAACATATATGTGTGTGTTATGCAGTGCATTGAACAGCAGTGACATTAAGTTCCTGGGTGTTGACCTGCTGCCGGGCTACTATGACCCATTCTCTGGACGCACCTTGACTAAAGGAGAGGTGGGCTGCTTCCTCAGCCATTTCTACATCTGGAAGGAGGTGAGAGGACACAGTAATTGTCCATGAAGTTCTTTATTGACTTGACTGACAGTGGTTTGTGGAGAGCAATATAATCTAGAGGATAAATAATAGCATTCTGGTGTAGGTTGGGGTTTGATAGGATTATTTTGTATCTGACCTGACCTGGTAACCTTTTTGAATGTCCCCGTTCTCAGTCATTCCACATTCAACAAATGTTTTTACCCTGCAGATGGTGGACATGCAGATGGACAAAGCACTCATCTTTGAAGACGACGTTCGTTTCCAGTCCAACTTCAAACGACGAGTCCTCAGGCTGATGGAGGAAGTGGAGCAGGTGGAGCTGGATTGGGACATCATGTGAGACATGCCTTTATTCCTGTGGTTCCTGTTTTAATTGGGTTAAGGGTAAGAATTAGGCAGGGGATGGGTAAAGTAAGGTTAAGTCAGTGCAGTATCCTCAAAAGTATGTTGTGTGTATGTGCGCTGTGGAAAGAGGTCAGAAGTCAGAAGAAAAATCCATGCTCAGGAATGCAACACACCTCACTCACAGCTGTAGCTATTCCCTCCTATTTGTCTGTATACTGATGCTGGTATGTATTTGAGTGTCAGTGTCTCTGTGATTCAGGTTTTAAAGCAGAATTTTGGACAGATGGTGAAAGTATTTTGAAAGTATCTGCTGGAAGATGTGGGATGTGTACCAACTCATTTTATGTGTGTATTTTGGTTTCCATAATCTCTGACAATGGCTAAACACATATGCAGAGCAAATGCTGCACAACAGAAAAGAAAAACAGTCTCCAGCACATTTGGCAGCAAAGAACAGCGCAATCACAACAGATATCAGTACTGAGTTGCTCTGGACATTGCTCCTTTACTTCTCTTTCTTTGCCTTCTTTTTTTCTCATTACATTTTTTACGGTGCCACAGATACCTCGGCAGGAAGCAGGTGAATCCTGGAAAAGAAGAGCCAGTGGAGAACGTTCGTAACTTGGTGATGGCCGACTACTCGTATTGGACTCTGTCTTACGCCATCTCACAACAGGGAGCCCAAAAACTGCTCAATGCGGAGCCGCTTTCCAAGATGCTGCCTGTTGATGAGTTTCTCCCCATCATGTATGACAAGCATCCCAAGTATGTATGACACCAGCACTGAACCCACTGGCAGAAATGTGCTAATTTCTTGTACTTTTACATGCACACCTCAGACTCTACATGTTTTAATCTTAGATCTTGATGAATATTTTTGTGAAATTACATGGTAAACCTTGTCTCTCTGCATTCCTCTGCCGCCAGACATATGGAATTAAAACAGACCTCATAATTACTGAAAACATTCTTCCCTATAGCTTCTTAAATGTGTTTGCTCGCTATATATTTAGCCTAGTCCTTCTCGTTATAGATTAAAGAACTATATTGCAGTGAGGTCTGTGGTTTTACTTCGATGAGTTTCTTTGAAAAGAAAGTCAGCTCTGGCCATAATCTCTATTCTTGTCAGTTTAATATGCAGTGCTTTTCAAGCTAAATTAAAACACTGTGAGTTTCAAAATAAATCTTTCATATTTTAGAGCATTTTTCTTTTTATGATGTACAGGTTTCATGGCAGCATTTCTCTCTGGGAGTGATTGTCTCGAGTTGGACTTTTTTAGGCACAGTGTGGTTGCCAGATAGACTTGAAGAGCCAAAGGGGATTCAAATGTGTTTGTCACAGACTTGTGGTGAACTTAAAAAAGATTAACATGTCTCCCAACATTTTTAGCCATGCTTGTTGCTCCACTGTGAGGTTTACATTTTTGTTATTTAGTTAAATGACTCAATTGGATGGATTCCCATGAAATTTGGTACACATACTCATGTTTCCCTCATTGTGAATTTTAATAACTTTTGTGATTTGTTTAATACTTTGGTTCATGACCAAATACTTGCATAACTAACGACATTCTCCTCAGCCACAGCTGTACTTTGGGTTTAGTGGTAACTTGCAAATGCTGGCATGCTAACACGCTAAACTAAGAATAGTAACATTATACCTGCTAAGTATTAGGATGTTAGCAGTGTTTTTACTAAAAGATTGTTTATTAAAACATTGTTTTTACCTGCTGTGTTAGTATTTAGGTCAAAGCAACAGAGTTGTGGTCTTGTTTCTCTTCTTTTATTCACAAGTTGTTGAATACAAACAAAACAAAATTGTCAGCAACAAGATTTAGTTCCTTCCAGCAGTCCAAAAATTTCTCCCATGATTCCCTGTCATCCAGATGGTTGTAATTTGTTTTTATCGTGTGTTTGTCCTTTATTATAAAGATGTTGTGGTATGTATTAGCTGTGACTCCTTCAAAATATTTCTCTTCCAAACTGTTTTTTAATCTAATGGCTGCACATTAATGTAACCCTGTCCCTACTCCTAACCCTAACATCCCTGACATCCGCCCGACAACTTTTCCCATCATCCCACGGTGATGATGTATCAGAGTAAATGAGATACATATGATGTGCTGACTGTAAGAGATGAAATGGACCTCAGGCTGAAAGGCCTGCAGACCAGAAGGCTTGGCAGTGTCTATGTGCTTCATCATGTGTGGAAAACTGGCTTAAAGCCAACCCACTTTTTCTACTCTCTCTCTCTCTCTGTCTCACTCTCACTCACTCACTCTCACTCTCTCGCTCTCTCTCTCTCTCACCTCTGTGATTCTAATTCGGTATGCTTGACTGGTCCACTAAGAATGCACAACGACCGCACACCACACATTGGTCCTGCTGTCGCCCCTCATGCTAAGAGTAACTGAAAATCAGCCTCTGTGAAATGGATTTCAAATAAGGCCCAAAATAACAAACAACAAAATAACACTAATATTAATGATTAACAGTTAATTGTGGGGAAAATTGCCAGAAGTGCAGTAATATTTAATCTCTGATGTGGTTTTCTGTTCTGTCATTAGGGGTCATAGTCTTTTATTGTGAAATACAAGATGTTTTAAAGTCTCAAAAATGAGTCAAACCAAATCCATGTAATCTCTTATCACTGTTCTCTCTCTCTCTCTGCAGTGAGGACTACAAGTCCCATTTCCCTAACAGAAACTTACAAGCCTTCAGCACACGCCCCCTCCTGGTCCAGCCATGTCACTATGCCGGCGATCCCCAGTGGGTGAGCGACACGGAGACATCCACCCTGTGGGACGACGACTCTGTACGCACCGATTGGAGGGGTTCCCACAAGACCCTAAAAGGGTCGCCGCCACCCGAGATGCTGTCGGCTGCCTACAGGGACGAACTTTAGTGCGGTGCTGACATAGCTGTTGAGAAACTTGCAGGTCAAAAGGTCGTGAGGTCAGAGAGACAGATGCTGAGAAGAGGACCTGCTCTCAGACTCAGTCCACGCTGTGTCACACCGTTGACATGCTCTGTGTCATTTCACCTGGACTTTGTTTTTTTTGTTTTTTTGTTTTTTCCAAAGCATGTTGGCAAGCGTGTGGCACAAGATGGTTTTTGGGAGAAACAATATAAGGGACAGAGTTTGTTGAGACTCCTTGTAGACATGTAAAAAAACAGTGGGTGTTTTAATACTTGTATGCGTCTTAACAAATCAGATGCTTGAACTTGCACAACAGATTTTTCTTGAGAACAATCCACCCATTCATTTTTTTATCGTCTTTAATATTCTGAGAGATTATTCAGTTTTATTTGAATGTATGCTTGTAACAGTGTGTGTGCTTCTGATGATTGCATGTTTATAACGCTAATTACAGAGCTTTTAAAAGGGAACCGGAGAGGTGGCTTTACAAGGACTTTCTGTTGATCACAGTCTGAGGTTCTAGCAGCTGCACTGCTCATAACTCCTGGCAAGTCTGGACAGAAGTCTGATACTTTTATTGCTAATGTTCTGTTTTTTCCATGTCTGTCTGTCTGTCTACCCTTTTCTCCATTTGTGCATATCATCCATTGCAGCTGTTAAGAGATACAGCTGTATCTAACACAAAGCCAGACTGACCCTGATTGATATTTCCCTCGGCTTCATTAACAGTTTTAAAGTTGATGTACCTCATGGTTTCGAGGGCCAGTGTGAGACTGTTTCACTGGCACCAGATGATATGCAAGAAGTATTTTGTTAGTGAATCTAACACCTTGAATGTTTGCATTTGAATAATTAAGCTTCTTTAAAATGCTTTCTTTTTTTGTTTTTTGAATATCAAGTCATGACTAGAACTAAAATAATATTGACTTATCCGACTACTTTCTACTCCGTGGCTGTGTTTTAATATTTTAATATTTCATATTTTGCCACACAAATTGAACTTCATGGTCAGAGTTAGTGTGATACCCGGACACTTATTTTTTTTTTACATTTTTACATTTATGTAGACAGCAAAATGTTAGTGTTCAATTCTTGAAGTAAAACCATCCCTAATAATTGTAACTTTACTTACCAAAGAGCCAAAGAGAGAAGAGTTCTGCCAGTATATCTGGCATTATTCTAATGTAATTAATAGGGTGAATAACTTTGTGAAAACATCATAACTTTCAGTTTAACCTTAAATTATTAAAACGAAACTGGAAAGAAAACGCTGTATGTGGTTTCAGGGTGTGTCAATACGGATTCTTGGCATAATGATTTAACAAGTCAGTGGGAAGATTTTATGTTTTATCATACAATTACTTCTACTTTAGACATGCTCTGGTAAAATTAGGAAACTCATTTTGTGAATTTTCAAATATTTTCAGCATGCCAAAGTGTGAACTCCAGTTGCTGGCAGTGTAAGAAGGAAACTTGGGTTTATTTGGACTTAAACTTCACCTTTTTTTGCAGAGTACTGCTACCTCTTAGTAGAGCCACATTACCTTCCTTTGCTACATCTTGTGTTAAAAGAGTATTAATTACCCAACATGTATCTTAGCATAATTCTAAGCCATATTAAAACACAGCCTACAACAGCCTTTTTGTAGCATCACTGGGATCCTTCTCAATCTAGGAATGTGTTGACACTTTGAACAGGGTTGCAATGCAAGTAACTGATGTAAACTGATGTGATTTAAATAACAATGATCAAGTTACACCAAACTCATGCTACAGTCAAATGTTTGTGAATTTATGATGGTCTGATTCCATGTATTCATTTTCTGTCATTATGCGTGTTGCTTTTCATGCAAAAGTCATAATTTATTTGTTGAGTCTCTCTTGATGTGGTTGACAGACGAGTCACATGACATGATTTACAACATGCAATCAAAGTGCAATGGCTTTTCTACTAAAGGCCTCTCTCTCTAAATGTCTCTGAACAATAAAACAGGATGTTAGAATAACTTCAAATGTCAATAAAAATTAGTTTTTACACATTTTTTTCATTGAACGAATGTGGTTGTGGACATTGTTAATGAACAAGTCAAACTCGGTGGTCAGAGAAGCACACAGACCAAGTGTTACCATATGTTGTACTGACCAAAATCCACCAAAAGAGGGCATGCTACCACTTTTCATGCAATGAGCAGATGGACAAGGCAAGCTACCATTTCCTGGATTTAATAAAAATCCTTGGAAACACAGTTACTGATTTTCATACTTGTGTTTGAAAAATGTATTTTTTAGCCAACTAATGCATCTGCATGATCTGTATTTCACCTTCATATAACAGCAAACATTGTTTTGATCCCAGTCAGTGTAAAATTAAGTGGGCTTAAAACCATTGTCAAGTTTGTGTATGACTGTGCAGGGGCACACTACACAAAGAACAGCATTTCAGTCAGTCCTGTTAACAAACAATTGTAACAAACCAAACCAGATCCTCTGTATTCAGCTCCTTTGTTAGTGTGAAATCATTTATACTATAAGAACAGATGTTTTTAAGTAGTTATATGTCAGAACAGAACTTGGCACTTTCAAGCAATTTACCTCAGTTTCTTTAACAGTTAGTGTATGTTGACTCAGCTTGATCTCATCCTTTATTCTTTTTCTGTTTCCACTAACACTTGATACATACACAAAGCTGTAAGTGCACACACTTTTACCCTTAAGCATACAACAGTAGTCTATCCAGTTTATGTGACCTTATTTCGCTACCTTGTCACAGTTTAGAATGAATGAGACATAGCTAAAATGTCATATAGCTAAATAAGTCACAAGTATCTTTGTGCATATAGGCCTGCTGCTTGCATAAGCATGACACACACCTTCAAATATGTGCACACATGTAGACGTGTGTGTATATCTCATGCTGCACTTGAGAAACTGTTATTTAAGCACATGGAAAGCAGACAACAAAGTTCAAAGGTTGCTGTAGACCATTTTCTCAGTTTCAGACTTGCAGCAGAGCACAACACACTCGTAGCCGTAAGGCTGGAGGATTGGCTGCAGCTCCTTGATTCAGCTCCTGTCCTGTTCGAGGCTGTATGAACTGGAGAGAACCCTCTGTCACAGGAGGGAGCCTAAACTCAGCTCCTTATTGGCTGCTAGTTTGGAGGTGGGGTTTCATGAGGTCAGCTTGGCAGGCGGAGTAACGGCATATGGTTCAGGACTTCAGAGCATAAGGTTTCATAATGTTGAGTTTCTAAGGCGGCATTGTGTGGGGTTATAAAATGTTTACTCCTCTCTTCTTGTCTCTTCTCTCCATTTATTCCCTTCTTCGAGATTGCTATATGTATCCAGTCCCTCACACACACACACACACACACGCACAAACTCTACATACATGACACTGTATGTTGAACTGATGTTCTACTTCTGCTTGGTTTGCTCTCTGGACCTTGAGGACTTCAGCAGTTCCAGCAGCTGATACCCTGACATCCCCAACACACACACACACACACACACACACACACACACAAAGCACATTTATGAATCTAAACAGAGCAAACAACAATGACTCCTTTTCCTCATGACCTCCTTGACAGTGTATTTTGTAGTTACTCTATGAGCTCCGCAAGGCAGCTGCAATGTTATCTTATGTTACTGCGAACCTCAGAATTACATGTGAATATGTCAGATGAAAACCAAAATTGGGCTATAGGGAAACTATATTTTATTTATATGTATATAAAATCTGTGCAGACTTAGCTAACAGTATTTTCTTGAGAACCATTATTCATACATTACCAAGCAATTAAATGTGCATACCACAGATTAACAACTATAACCTCCATTGGTCTCTGCTGAGTCTTCCAGACCCCTTTACTTAACCTTTTTATTTTAAGTTTTGTTTGTTTGTTTTGTTTTTTTTCGCATTATTGGGTCACTGTTTTTTGTTATGCATTTCGTACAGTTTGGATCAATGAGCAGACTGAAGAAGGGTCCTTGATTTTGGAAGACTTGACTTGACCCAATTTCTAGTCTCTGCAGAACGCCCTCTCTGTGATTTACACGTATATCTCAGGCCGTCTACTGTATACTGTTTGATTCTGGTCCCAGATGGAGGGTGAGACAGGAACCACAAATGTAGTCCGCGCTATCTGACAGCTCCTGTGCCGCACTTTACAGTCTGTCTCTCTCTCCGGCGTCCAAAACTATTCGGCCATATTTTCTCCGATTCTCTGAATCCTTCTTCTTTTTCCCACCCAACTTTTTTTTGTGTGTTTTGATTTTGCATCGAGCGTATCCGTACGCCCGGTAGCAGGCGGAACCGAGCGTAAGTGGTAGAAAAACCAAACCGTTGTTCATGCAACAGTTAGAGCGCGCCCAACTTGCAGGGTTTGGCAACCGACGGTATTCACGCCGTTGGTGCAGAGATCACATGCAGCGCTTTATGCCACAAAGTTACTCCCAGCCGCTTCAGCTGCGTTTGTTATTTTGGTACGTGGCGTTCATGCATGCACTCAGTTTAAGGCACGTTCTGTTATGCACGCTGTGTGTATACTCGTTGCTTATTCTCATTCTCTCTTCAATGAAGGACACTGTGTGTTGTATAGTGTCTTCCAGACGCAGCTTTGTGTTACCGTAACACCGCTGTTTGTCAACATCATATGTCGCCGTGACTTTCCCATAATCGAGCTGCCTTCTCACATTATTATTAAAGGTTGCATAAGTTTCAACTTAAGGTCAATGATGAATGTAAAATGATGCAAACAGATAAAGTCCAGGTGATTCAGTCGACCACGCAAATGTCCTGTTTAAAACCAGTTTCGTATTTAGTTTAGATGTATGCAGACAGGCTTGAGGATAATAGTTATCAGCCTAATATTTTTCCTGTGTTGTCTTCGCCACAGTGCAAACATATCAACTGATTTATTGATATTGTAAATGTCAGGGTTGCTGAGTCACTGTTGATCTGATGCACCTGGTCGCAACTAAGATCCAGGTCTGTTTTTGATGGCTCTGCAAACATCTAGACATGTGGTGAGGAAACACCTTTAACTCAGCAATGATTTTACCTTGAAAACATTGTAATTATTGACAACACAGTTGTTGCTAACTAATATTTTCTGGGGATAATGCGATACTCTGAACCTTGATTCCACAGAGGAATTTTTGTTTTTTGCTGACTCTTTTGGGAGTTCAGATTGCAGTGAGCAGCAGCCTCTAAAGCATTGATACTGTGTAAACATCATGTGTCATAACCATCCGTCAAGGTTGCATCATGTTGTTTAGAAAAATGTTTTTTGTAACAACTAGTTGCATTCACATGACCATATTCCAAGATCTTAAAGGTCATGTACAATCCACATATCCCTCTGTAGCATCACATTGCCCACTTTTGTGTCCTGACTGTCCACAGGGGGACCTGCGCCTTCCAGGAGCGAGCTCTGGCGGGTGGTGCTGGCAGTGCGACCTCTCCCTAGCCACAAGTGCTCGGGTCCTACAGCTCAGAGCAGGTTCTGGAAAAAGTGTCCTCACAAGAAGACGCCAAAGAGGAGGCAGGATGGAGTCTTCAATCTACTCAAACCTTTGCCCAGGTTAGCTTTAAAGAATGGATGGAGGGAGTAGTTTTTCCAGTAGTTTTGCAATTTAAGATCAGTATTTATTTGGATTTTTCTTACATTGACTTACTAAGTAGTTATATTGTTCATTTACTGAATTTTTAAATGCACTTGTCCTCTTTAACGTAAAATGAAAATATAATTTCAATCTATTGTCGTTTAAACGAAAGGAGCTTTTATTAAGGTTGTTCTTACCACTCTGAAAGCTCCTTTATCCCGCTCCAGCAGCATCTGCCACCTGCCCTGTGGTCAGCAGATGTGGTGGTGATTGAGGAGGCAGTCTGGGCTGTCAGATTCACCACCTGGCTAAAATGGGTTTGACCACCCAGTTCTCCTTGAGAGAGACAGGCTGACTGGTTGGCACCAACGGCACACTGTGGTAACAGACAGGTGGGCGGAGTGTGCC
>BRZM01000021.1:3641594-3656629 GCA_033238685.1 Lates japonicus | reverse complement strand
ACTCAGCTCCTTATTGGCTGCCAGTTTGAGGTGGGGGTTTCAAGTGGAGGTCAGCTTGGCAGGCGGAGTAACGCATATGGTTCAGGGACTTCAGAGCATAAGGTTTCATAATGTTGAGTTTCTAAGGCGTACGTGGGTTATAAAATGCTTACCTCTCTTGTCTCTTCTCCATTTATTCCTCTACAGATTATATGTATCCAGCCCTCACACACACACAATAATATATACGGCAAATCCTACATACATGACACTGTGGCGTTAACTTACTTCTGTTTGGTTTGCTCTCTGGACCTTGAGGACTTGAGCAGTTCCAGCAGCTGATACCCTGACATCCCCCAACACACACACACACACACACACACACACACACACACACAAAAGCACATTTATGAATCTAAACAGAGCAAACAACAAATTGACTCTTTTCCCTCATGACCTCCTTTGACAGTATTTTGTGCTTACTCTATGAGCTCCGCAAGGCAGCTGCAATGTTATCTTATGTTACCGTTAACCTCAGAATTACATGTGAAATATGTCAGATGAAAACCAAAAATTGGGCCAGGAAACCACATATTTTATTTACATGTATATAAAAATCTGTGCAGACTTAGCCAACAGTATTTTTTGGAGAATCCATTACTCATACATTACTCAAGCAATTAAATGTGCATACCACAGATTAACAACTATAACCCTCCATTGGCCCTGCTGAGTCTTCCAGACCCCTTTACTTATAACCTTTTATTTTAAGTTTGTTTGTTTGTTTTTGTTTTTTTTCATTATTGGGTCACTGTTTTTTTATGCATTTCTGTACAGTTTGATCAATGAGCAGACTGAAGAAGGGTCCTTGAGCTTTGGAAGACTTGACTTGACCCAATTTCTAGTCTTCTGGTAAGAAATTACCCGCCCTCTCTGTGATTTACACGTATATTCTGTACGTCTACTGTATACTTGTTTGACTGGTCCTAGATGGAGAGGGGTGGAGACAGGAACCACAAATGTAGTCCGCGCTATCTGACAGCTCCTGTGCCGCACTTTACAGCTCCGTCTCTCTCCGGCGTCCAAAACTATTCGGCCATTTTCTCCGATTCTCTGAATCCTTCTCTCTTCTTTTTTTCCCACTCAACTTTTTTTTGTGTGTTTTTGATTTTGCATCGAGCGTATCCGGGACGGTCTGTGACAGGCGGAACCGAGCGTAAGTGTGCGTGTAGAAAACCAAACCGCTGTTCATGCAACAAAGTTAGAGCGCGCTCCAACTTGCAGGGTTTGGTAACTGATTAGTATTCGATGCTTGTTGGTGTGAGAGATCACATGCAGCGCTTTATGCCACGTTACTCCCTGCAGCTGCTCGGGCTGCGTTTGTTATTTTGGTACGTGGCGTTCAAGTGCATGCACTCAGTTTAAGGCACGTGTTCTGTTATGCACGCTCGTGTGTATACTGTTGCTTATTCTCATTCTCTTCAATGAAGCGACACTGTGTGTTGTATAAAAACTTCAGACGGTGTTTTGTGTTACTGCAACACCGCTGTTTGTCAACACTTCATACGTTTGCCGCGACTTTCCCAATCGAGCCGCCTTCTCTCACATTATTAAAGGTTGCATAAGTTTCAACTTTAAGGCCAAATGATGAATGTGTACTTGATGCAAACAGATAAAGTCCACAGTGATTCAGTCGACCACGCAAATGTCCTGTTTAAACCAGTTTCTCCTCGTATTTAGTTTAGATGTATGCAGACAGGCTTGAGGATAATAGTTATCAGCCTAATATTTTTTCCTGTGTTGTCTTCTGCCACAGTGCAACATATCAACTGATTTATTGATATTGTAATGTCAGGGTTGCTGAGTCACTGTTGGATCTGATGCACCTGGTCGCAGCAACTGATCCAGGTCTGCTTTGATGGCTCTGCAAACATCTAGACATGTGGCAGAGGAAACACCTTAACTCAGCAATGATTTTACCTTGAAAAACATTGTAATTCATTGACAATATTAAAGCTGCTGCTTAACTAATATTTTCTGGGGATAATGCGACACTCTGAACCTTGATCTCCACAGAGGAATTTTGTTTTTGCTGACTCTTTTGGGAGTTCAGATTGCAGTGAGCAGCAGCCTCTGTGCTACTGATACTGTAAACATCATGTGTCATACCATCTGTCAAGGTATCATGTTGTTTAGAAAAAATGTTTTTGTAAATAACTAGTTGCATTCACATGACCATATTCCAAGATCTTGCATATTTTGCACGGTACAATCCACATATCCCTCTGCAGCATCACATTGTCCACTTTGTGTCCTCTGACTGTCCACAGGGGACCATGGCCTTCCTAGGGAGCGCAGCTCGGCGGGTGGTGTTGGCAGTGCGACCTCCTCTCTCCCCTTTGTGCCGCACAAGTGCTCGGTCCTACAGCTCAGAGCAGACCACGGAAAAAAGTGTCCCCTACAAGAAGACGCTCAAACAGGAGGATGGAGCTTCCTCTGGACCCACTAAACCTTTGCCCAGGTTAGCTTAAAGAATGGATGGAGGGAGTAGTTTTTTCCAGTAGTTTTTGCAATTTAAGATCAGCATTTATTTGGATTTTTCTTACATTGACTTACTAAGTAGTTATATTGTTCATTTACTGAATTTTAAAATGCACTTGTCCCTCTTTTTAATGTAAAATGAAAAATATGGGGGGGGGGGGGGGGGGTTTCAATCTATTGCTCTGTTTAAACGAAAGGAGCTTTTATTTTTGGGTTGTTCTTACCCCACTCTGAAAGCTCTCATCTCACCTGTTGTTATCTGCCACCTGCCTCAGGTCAGCAGATGTGGTGGTGATTGGAGGAGGCAGTCTGGGCTGTCAGACCATCTACCACCTGGCTAAAATGGGTTTGACCAACGCAGTTCTCCTTGAGAGAGACAGGCTGACTGCTGGCACCACCTGGCACACTGCAGGTAACAGACAGGTGTAAGGAGTGTGCCTTTACCTGAGATAATACGTGCTGAAATGTTGAGCGCCCAAATATTCTCTTAATATTGACAAATCAATTTGTATTAAAGGAGTTGTTTGTAAGTTTTGCTATTGCTACATTGCCAACGTTAGAATTAACAGCGGTTCACTTACCAGTCTAGAAGAAACTTTGTGGGTTCAGCATCAAACTTCATTTGTTTACTCACAAAGAGCTGGCCCAGTGGGGGACAGCAATGTTTTCCCTCTAGTTATATCACTTCTTTTCCTGAAGTTAGCATCCTAACAGCTAGCCACGGCCCATCTCTTTATTTTCCGATAGCAACTGAAGCGCCCAGACTGCCCTGAAGAAGCAGCGCTGCTCAGAGGACGTATCATAACCTCTTTTATTGTAAACAACAGTAAAAAATAAAACCAAATACAGCAACCAAATAAATCTTACATATACAGTACTTCTACCAAGTACGGGTACTATTTAAACCATCCACCCCAACTCTTACTCTTTACTTATCAACCTACAGTCTGTTCTTTCTAACCTGTACTTCTAGTCTAGATTGGGTCTTTGTAGATAAAGAGTTTACAGTTGTTTAAATGGGAGTTCACCTGCTTGTATGTACACATACTGGACCTGCATTCTTGTTAATCCAGTGTCACGTATAAGTATTTTTATACATCAGCTGATGTGTCCGTCTTTTCACTAGGTCTGCTGTGGCAGCTCCGTCCCAGTGATGTTGAGGTGGAGCTCTTGGCCCACACCAGGAACGTGATCAGCAAAGACCTGGAGCAGGAGACCGGTCTCCACACAGGCTGGATCCAGAATGGAGGACTCTTCATTGCCTCCAACAAACAGAGACTGGACGAGTACAAGCGCCTCATGTCGGTAAGAATTGAGATGGCTTCGTGTTGGCCATCATCAGGAAAGGATAGCTGCATGGTTGGGTAAAGAGATTACAGAGTGTCATGGGACATATGATTTGTCTAGTGCTAGGGTGGATTTTGGTATAAGTTGTTTACTTTATAGGAGTGCTCCCTGATACACCAGTTTTTGTACATGACGATTCTCTATGCAGTGTCTTCCTTGACATGTTTGTATGAAGAGGAATCATCAAAGCTATAATGAAAGCTCAGCGGAAATTATTTAAATATGTAATTAGCTGGCATAGATGCAGTGATTAAAGCTTTAAATAGTTTCCAAAGCAACCAGTGTCATTACATCCACTACAGTGTATATAGGTGTCCTTGAAAAAGTTGCAGATTTTTTTTTCCAAGAACAGTTGTGCAAAATTAGAAAAGCTTCAGACAGAAAACGTAACGGTGACAGCAGCAAGGCCAGGTGGGGTGAAAGGAAAGATCATCACACATCCTTGTATTCAACAAGTCTGTTCCCACAGCCAAGCAAATAACTTTTTGTTGAAATTCAGACACTTTTGTGCTATAAGAAAAAGCTCTGTTCTCTCATAGCCTGTTCTCTATATGTAAACATAGGTTTTACAATAACCAGGTTGCCACAGTGCACTCTCCACGTAGCAGCATAAACATTTCTCTGTGTGTGTGTAACTGTACTAAGTCTTTCTGTCACTGCTCATAAATAATTCTGTCATTGGATTAAGGACCAATGTTGTCACAATTACCAAAATACAATACCTGACAGAAACTTAATTTATGCGTACACCACAAGCTCCTCCTGTAGAGTAAATGAACAGGCTCTTAAGAATTGCATGATAATTGGCTGAAAGAGAGATTTTCAACCACTGTTACTACCCCTCAGGGCTTTAAAATGCAAAGTTGATATTTGGGTTTTTAATTGCTCAACATGAGGAGGTGGCACATGAGGGGAAAAGACTTTGTTTATCTTGATTATGTGTGTTAAAAGTTCAAAGTTCACTTGATACTTCCGAACTAATACACAATGAAAAAGCAGTGAAAAGTGTTTGGATCAACAATCCTCAGTTAAAACTTAACTCACAATATGCTGCTCTAGTGACTATAACTCAACACGTCCTGCAGCTGCAGAATGATAAGCACTTGTGGGAATTTTTTTTTTCTTTGTGGCCAGCTGCTCTTACAAGTTGAGAGATCATCAAGAATGGAGACTACATATAGGAGGGGACCACACTGACAGAGGGTTGAATTACAGCAGTTATGTGATTCCCATTGTGATGCACAGGGCCATTGTTGAGTCTCTGTTATGTTACAAGATTAAAATTGTTTTATTTGCAAATCAAGTTTGAGCCATTGAGCAATTATTATGTTGAGGACAGAAAAGATAGTCATGTAAGAGCTCATTTAGTGTAGAATTAAGGTGATACAGCTGATTACTTTAAATGAATAAATCCTTCTCAGACAACAACCGCTAAAACGTGTTTTTTATTTCTAGCTGGGTAAAGTTTACGGTATTGAGTCCCATGTGCTGTCACCTGCGGAGACCAAGGACCTGTATCCTCTGATGAACGTTGATGATCTGTACGGAACCCTGTATGTACCAAAAGATGGCACCATGGACCCAGCAGGCACCTGTACCACCCTGTCCAGAGCTGCCTCCGCCAGGGGAGCCATGGTAATGTGTAGTGTATATGCTATATTTCTCATTGGATCATATATTGCAGCTGATGTACACATGTGGAGTTGCAGTTTTTGATCTTAGCTTTGCTTTTCTGTGCATTTTACATCATGTTACAGAATGTTATTGTCAAGCTTTCTGTTTGCTCAAAGTACCTTGATTTTGCTTTAGGTTTGTGTGTGTGTGTGTGTGTGACATAACACATCACAGTGTAAAGATAGCACCCTTATCAGAAACAGGAGAATCTAGTTTAGATAGCTATGTCATAACCTTGTGTACAGCTATGCATTAATGGTAGTCAGTAACTGTAACACATGAAGCCATATTTCTTCTTTAACTGATCCATCGTACCTATGACCTGTGTTTTTATGATGGCCAGTGCTTTTACAGTGTATTTATTGCAAAAGTAATGTCCAGTCTACTGTGTTATTGAACACAAATTCAGTAATATATATATATGTACAGTAACACTGAGGCAATTTATTCCAGAGAGCTTTACATAAAAGAAAAATTCAAATTATAAGTTGAGAGAGAGAATAATAAATGTAGCAACAGTAAAATCAGAATCAGAAATACTTCATTTATTTCTTGTGGGAAATTGTTGAGTTGCAGCGCTCCAATTCACATACACAATAAAAATAAATCTGATAAAATAAAGTAATAACAAAATAATACTAATAATAATAATATAACCCCCAATCCTAAACTATAAAGATATTGAAATATAAAAACGTATCCTGTCAGTAATAAAACAATATGTACATATTTAATATTTATATGCTATTTACATTTTGTACAGAATAGATAACCGTTATTGCACATGGGTGGAGAAAAGTGTCCAGGGATCAATCAATTGACAGGTTGATTCTCAGAGAGAAGAGTTGAATAGGTTAATGGCCGTCGGCAGGAATGATTTCCTGTGGCGCTGTGTGGTGCAACGTGGTGGGATGAGTCTGTGGCTGAATGTGCTTCTTCAGCCGACCAGCATGCCATGGAGAGTGTGTGAAGGGCTGTCCAATATAGTCCTTATCTTGGACAACAGTCTCCTCTCTGACACTGCTGTCAGAGAATCCAGCTCCCCTCCCACAGTGTGGCTGGCTTTGCGAATTAGCTTATTCAGTCTGTTGGCGTCTTGAACCACTTTTTGGTTAGATCTCTATGGTATTTGAGCCTACACAGCTGCTGGAAAGCAGGCTCTGAGATCAGAAAACACTGTCCTAAATATAACAAAAAGATTTTTTAAACGATGACACAATTTGTAGATTACCATACTTAGCATTGCAATGCTAAAGCAACTTGAAAACACTGAAACCATGTGATCATTGTGTGGCAGACTGTATGAATTGTATGAACTTCAACTAACATGCACTTTAGCTGATATTTGCTCTCAGAGAACTACTTTACATGTTTATAAAATTTTAATCTGAGGAATTACGTATATATAAATGGAAATATGAAGTACAGGAAATTGCATCAAAACTGTATCACATCACTTTCTCAGCAGCGTTGAAGAGGAGCGTTGAAGGCTACACTTGTGATTAGAAATATTTTCACATGCTCAAATGTTATTTGAATGATTTACTGTTCAACTCCTCTGTGCAGTACATTTAAGGACTCCTACAAGGATGGAGCAGCACATATCACACAGCACATACAGATCTGTCCTCTTTAAATCAGGTGATCGAGAACTGTCCCGTGACTGGTATTAAAGTGCGGACAGATGACCTCGGGGTGAAGAGGGTGAAGGCAGTGGAGACCCCTCATGGGACCATTGAAACTCCTTGTGTAGTGAACTGTGCAGGTGAGACTCTGACTTAGGTGAGACCTAAGAAAAAAATCACAGGTTACAAGGATTTTGTCAACTGGGTGTAGTAAAAGTAAAAGTGAGATTGCATAGAGGTTTGAATCAAAATCATAATTTAAATATGATTAATTTCACAGGTGTTGCTTTTGTCTGGGATTTTTGTACTTTTTGTCTCTGTTTGTTATGTGCAGGTGTGTGGGCCACCAAGCTGGGGGAAATGGCTGGAGTCAAGGTGCCTCTCATAGCCATGCATCATGCCTACGTGGTGACAGAGAGAATTGAAGGCATACAGGTAGAACCACCACCTGTTATATTTGAACAGCTTGACTGTGGTTGAAGATATGTTATACTAAAAATAAAATTAACCATTGGCACACTGCTCTATCGGCCCTGATAGCATAATGGCAAATAGCAGATATGTTTTTCTGAGTCCCAAAGTTCTTATATTGACATTAATAGAAGACATTTTAAAGTAACCTTTAATCTTCTTTCTATAGTGAGAGGTTATACGTTGTACGATTGCACGTGTAATTACACATTGGCAAGAAACCATGCGCAACAACCCATGATTGAGAGTGTCCACTTGACTTCATGGTTTTGTCTCTTGAACTTCAGGCTGAGGAATAAGCTGGCTAGAATAGTTGGCATTGCCAGCAAAATAACTGAGAAGCTCCAGATGAAACTGAGTGAGCTATATACTGCCAGGGCAAGAGATAAAGCCTTAAGCATCCTGACAGACAGTTTGAGACTCTGAACTCTGGGAGACACTCCAGGGTGCCTCTGGCAACCAAAGATATTTTAGAAGAGGTTTAGTTTATTCCAAGTGCAATCAGCGTTTAAAAAAAAAAAAAACTGAGCCACAAACCTTGCTCCACAGCAACTTATGTTTTGTTTTAATGGTTCATGCTTTATCTTAAGTATTCTGTATTTTGTACTTGTTTACTTGTGTAAACTAGACTTCTGTATCTTATTGCCACATCTGTTTTTTATGTTACACCTTTGTTGTTCTGTTTTTATATTGTGGTGAGCCAAAGACAATTTTCCACTCTGGTAGATGATAGAGTTCTGTTCTGTTCCTCTTCAATTCTGCCCTTTTTTCTTCTGCTCTGTTCTTTGGCTAATTTGCATAATTTATAATGCTCTACTCAGACATCCTCATAGACTGTATTATTGTAATTTAGACTTTATTGTTCATTTAATTCCCCATGGAGACAGAAATTCCTTCATCTGGATGTATTAAGTTTGTATGACCAACAGGGGGCACTGTGACCGCACAGATTTCAGCCTATAAAGGCCCTGTTGACTGTTGGTGTGCGTTGGCATGAGATGTGTGTGCTTGTTTGCGTAAGAGAGACAGGCAGATTGTTTTGTTTGTATACATTAATGTCAGTAACGTGTGTGTGTGTGTGTGTGTGTGTGTGTGTGTGTGTGTGTGTGTGTGTGTGTGTGTGTGTATTTGGGGCACAGGGGAGGCGGTTGTATGCAGATACAACACGTGTTGGTATAACATGCACATGATCCTGTGATTACGACTATTGATGTTATTATTAACATTGAAATTTAGTTAGAGTACACATGCAAAACTGTGCTCATCCTCCAGAGGCTGGTGGTTTTAGACAGGCTGTCAGAGCCTCCCTGTGTTATGTAGTTTTAGAGCAGCTTAAACAGAATTACTGCTACATCATGTAAACTGACATCAGCCCACACACACACAAAATGACACACTCGGATGACACCAGGAAATCTGTTCTCACCAGGATGTGCAACTTCAGGTCTTAATGTCTCATGCTGACCGCAAGTTTGTGAGTGAATAGATGTGTTTTTGTCCTGAAAGGCTGTGGTGGCTGTAAATTAAAAAAAATAGCAGGCTTGTTGCAGGAAGTAACTGGTGTTTGTTTTCATCTATTGTGAGAACGAAGGACAGAATGTATTACAGCGCTCATATTGATCACATGGAGTAAACTGTCTGGCTCTAGTCCCCACAGAAGAGAGAGAGAGAAAGAACAGTTTGGCTTTTTATTAAGCGTAGTGAGCGTTCGTCAGCTTGTTGCTGTTATTTTGGTTTGTACCAGAGAACCAATTGACACAGAATGAAAAGCCTCCACGACGAGATGGTGGATAACACAACAGCCACTTAACTGTAACTACTCATTGAACCTCGTACAAGATTACATTACTACAGGATACAAGAGGGATGAATATTTCCCTCTGTTGTGTTTTGAAAGAAGATTTCATGGGTTGTCAGTTGTTGCAATACCATACATAAAGAAGCGCTATGGTTTGTTAAGGTATGTCATGGTATATTACCCTGCTGCCGTTAAAAGATTTTGGTGTTATGTCCCACATTGTATACACTGTTATGTACGCAGGCCACTGTGTAAGTACCAAGATGCACTGAATACCAATGTGTGAGAGTCTATGGGTGGTGTGGAGAATTGCTTTTTAAGCCATACAAGCACATGATAATTTATTTTTCTGCAACTTTTTAATTATAGTTTAGTTAATTATCTCATTTAAATTAAACAAAAATATTTGCAACTTCAGATATGTTGAGCCTTTCTTCATGTCATCAGCACTGAATTAATGTTTTATATTTTGGCTGCCAAACAGTCATTATTTTCAAAATTAAGATTGAGGCTCAGTAACTCCTGTTTCACATTTTATACTATTAATTGTTTGTCTGATGAAAAAAGCTAATTCAAACTCTTTACATATATTATCCCTAACTTGTTCTCATGAAACGGAAATTAACCATTTGGACTAATTCATGTTTGAATGTTTCCCATTAATCTTCCTCTTGCAGAACATGCCAAATGCTCAGGACCATGGTACATCAATAATTACTGCGACTCCAAGGTATGCCCTGTCTGTGGGTAGCTACAGACAGAACCCCATCTTCTGGGATGAAGTAAGCTTGAATATTATCTAATGATTAACAAAATATCTGTCAGTGGCTTTTTGAGACTCTAATCATCCTACACGTATTTTGCCTCTGTGCCTAGGTAGAGATATAGCATTAATGCTCTTTCCTGTTTGACATAAAATCAAATACTTAAATTACGTAACTGAATAAACTTAATCCTGTTTAGATATTTCTCATTGTCTCTGTCAGTTTGACCTCATCTCTTATTTAGTCTGTTTTTCTTTCCTTTGTCTTCATTACTTACTCTTAACGGAGGTCAAACTATGTTCATAACAGGCTGGAAACTGTGTGTGTGTGTGTGTGTGTGTGTGTATGTGTGTGTGTGTGTGTGTGTGTGTGTGTGTGTGTGTGTACTGTACAGTGAAGAAGGAAGTATTCAGATCCTTTACAAGTGGCAACATCTTATAATTTTGAATTACTGCATTATAATTGAAGCTATTATTAAAACTGGTGAAATAAAAGTACAGAAGTGCTATCAGGAAAATGTGCCATATAGGAAAAGTTTGACTTTGTCTTTGTGCAAAGCTAAGCTAACCAACTGCTGGTTTCTAACTTCAGACTACAAAGATGAGAGTGGTATCAGTCTCTCATCTAACTGACAAGAAAGTTAATAAGCCTGTTTCCCAAAATGTCTAACAATTTCTTTGAAAGATAGAGCTGGACTCAGACATGGTTGATTAGCTTAGCATGGGAGCTGGAGGTGTGGGGATACATTAGTGGCTCTGGCAAAGGTTAAAAATATCCTAAAATATGGTCTAAAACACTTATTTAACTCATATAAAGTAAAATGCAAGTATCTTCGCACAAGCCTTGTTTAAAGACATGATGAAGCTCTTACACAATAGTAAGTTTAGTTTAATGAAGGGTTTTCAGAAAACATAATCAGCGTATAAAAAGGTATCTTATTACCTTCATTGATATTTCTATTTCTAGCAGGAGCAATACGTAACTTCCATCCTTTGTAGTTCTAGTTTGTTCTGCTGCCTACAGGTGACCCCCACAAAAATTAATTAATGCTGCTTAAAATACTCAAAAACCCATCTGTGGTTGCTCTGTCAGTAGATGTTTTCACCTCTAGGTTGTTCTGTGATGTTGCTTAGGATGAGAATTAATTTATGACAATACAAATTTGTGAATTTTGTGAATATATACTTTTAAATTCTTGCCATTCGTGCAGTTGTTCCAAAGTAAACACTGAATAGTAAACATTCTCATCTACCCTCCGTACTGATTTTACCTCTTTTGTTTTAGGTATGTGTGTGTTTTAGGTGCTGACGGAGCAGGGCTGTGTATTCCAGGAGAGACATGGCTGGGAGAGACCTGGTTGGTTCAACAAAGACGGGCCTGCACCTGTGAGACACACACACTAACACCACACACACACATATTGCACATAATTGACAAGAAGCCCTTGGAAACACAAACAATTATGATGCTAATTTTTTCACAAGGCTTGCTGGATAGGAACTGTTGGAACGGATTGACAGACAATAATGGACGACACTGACACAGTATCTAGCCCATTGTTTTGTCCCTCTCTACACTTGAGAAACGATAATGACTAATTAGCCTCTAACTGTTTGTTTGCCTGTGTTATTGCCAAGGTTAAAGACTATGATTACTATGGAGCTTATGACATTAAGAAGAATGTGAACTACAAGTACAACGAATTGCTGGGGAAAGAGTACACCTTTGACTTCCCTCCACATCATGACATGGTAAGACACCAAGTGTGTGCATGAACATGTGTGTTACTGAGTTCATTAAATTGCATGCAGCTTCCTCTTTTGTCAGACCACAATAGGGCAAAAAATTAAGGGTGGACAGATGAGTGCGAACACTCTCTGAAAGCTCCCATGAGGCAAGGGAACACGTGTCCTCATGGGAAATAATGGCCATGGACAGCAGACAGTGATGAGAGCAGAGTCAGTGAGTTTCATGGTGCATAGAGGAGTTTGATGGGGAGCACCAGACAAACTCTGCAGCTATGATTACACACCACAAAGAGGGAATGAACAATCTTAATGTCAAAATCTTTCTGTTAATTTTTCCTTTAATTTCACCACTGTGATGAATGCTGCCTTCAAGGATCAGGCTTGAAACATCATATTTGTCAAACAGAGGCTGAAATTTTATATAATGCCAGGCTCTGTGCTAATTGGATGTGTGTGTTGTGATTTTTTTTTTTAACGCAGATTAAGAGCGAGTGTCTTTCATGTAGACATGGTGTGGCCGTGTTTGACATGTCCTACTTTGGAAAGTTCTATCTCACTGGACCAGATGCCAAGAAGGCGGCTGATTGGCTGTTTACTGCTGATGTCAACAAGAAGCCAGGTCAGTCTGACTGCTACTGATGCAAACGCACACTTATACACACAAACACACACACACACACACACAGACACAGACAGATGGGAGAAAAGATTGACAGAATGAAGAGGGCAGACACATGGATAGAGGGACTAAACAAGATGGCAACACATGAGAAAAACAGTCCCCGCTTCCACAAAGGGTCTAACGAAAAGATGCTATTGGTTGTATTATGGGTAACATAGGATCCATTGCAATATAAGGAGCATACGCACACTGGAATCATAGCTCCATTCAATTTTGTTTGCAACCTTTTGATCAACTGCAGGTCTTCTTCAGGCAATACCCACAGGGAGGAAAGGAGGGATGTGTACTGTGCAGCAAAGTGACCAGTGACATCATTATCATCTAATCACATATCCTTGTTACAAGGAAGATGAGAAACATGAATATGAAGAGATACAATATACAGATACTATATAAGCGATAAGTGAAGAGATAGGTATAGGTATATTAGGGGGAAACAGGAAGAAAAACATTTAAAAAAGGAAAAAACACAGATGCTTGGGTTATGTGTCACATACAAACAGATATATAGGCTGTAATGATGGGCTGTAGGATCCAGCAATGTTAAAGGGTGACACTTACTAGGAAGTGTTAGGGCATACAAGGGAAGTTAGGATGTCTCTGCTTCTGCTTTATCAGTTCTGACCATTAATTTTTTGTCTTTCTCTTGTTAGACAAATTAAAACCTTTTGTAATTGAAGTGCACTACTTCATCACTGGAATAACTAAAATAACATTACTCCGCTGATTTAGAAGCGTACTCATGTAACAATGTCGGTATTGCCATGGACAGCTAAAGAAAAAATACAGAATTCATGCAGCAGAAACAGAGATGTCGATGTCTTCCTTGTCAAAACTTGGCACCCACGTTACCAGTGTAGTCTCGAGCCCCTAGCCTCAAGCAGAGATGAGGAGCAAGCTACAGGGGTCTGGTAAAGTTCACTTCTTTCTAACTCCACAGCCTCAGATTTTTTTTATTTTCAAACTTGTAGCCTTCACTCAGCAGAGGCTGACTCAAGTGACATCGCTTGAGACAATTTATCAGACTTCACACAGCTCCCTCTGGAGCCAGAGAAGACTGAAAACAATTTTTTTCATGTGTGAAATCAGGAGAGTTGCCCTTTCAGTTTGTACAGCCAGCAGTGTTAGACGAACACCAGGGAATGGATTTACTGTGTGATACTTCTAAATGCAATATTGAATTAATTTTCTGTAGCCTCTTTGTTGATTTCTTGTTCAGACATCTACTTCAACTTATCGTCCATTCACTGAGACCCCCAGCTTTCACTCCTGCTGCTCTATGAAAGTAGCTTCTCAAAAACTTGTCTTTTTTAACCGTGGTAAATGATGCATCATCCGACCTTGCTCTTCGTCTTTTTGTCGACCACTCTCTCTTTCTCACTTCCACATCTCAATATACAGTAATTACAGGGGCAGTAGTTGCTGGGAGAATATTTAATGCCCCAGCAGGCCAACTTATACTTTGCAGACAGCATTTTCTTTATCACCTGTAACCAGTATCATCAGTCAGAGGGATAACTGAGTGTCACATATTAGCATGTCACCACAACCATCAGCTCCTCCGGCCAATGGATGACAGACATGTTATCATTTTATGTCCCTTGTAATTAGATACAGAATTCATTCATTAGTAAATTATTCAGAGGATGTCTTCATTATGAATATCTTTGTCAAGTGGTGTTCTCAGCAGCCATTATGCTTTTTTTAATGGCATTCATATTGCAGCTGTTTCCGTGGTAACTGTTGCTCAAAAAGACGAGGTTCACATGTCGTCAGGGCGCGTGTTTCCCCTGGAGGCAGGGACTGATAATGACTGCCCCTTAAAAACAACAAAGTTGTGAGAGAAGTGTAAGTACACTTGAGGTTAATAAAAATTCATCCTTATTCACACATGAGGTGCAGGAAGGCACACACACACACACACACACACACACACAAAAGCATAGAAACTGGATTACTCACAAAGAACTGGTTACAAGGAGAGGATTGACCTCAGATTTGGGTTCATTTTATGTTTCAAGATTTCTGTCGGCTTGGTTCCAAGAGACTGCGCACTTTAAATTGGCCCACAAATTATGCCGCAAGTATTAATTGTTTATGTGTGTGATTCAGGCTCCACTGTGTATACCTGCATGCTGAATAAAAGAGGAGGGGCGGAGGCCGACCTGACAGTGAGCAGACTGGAGCCTGGTGCTGCCAACCTGCCCCTGGCACCAGAATCCAACGGTGAGAATCTCTGCGTGTGTGTGTTGTTTCCATTTTTATCTGCTTTTATATTGTTATATCTGTTATGCTCTATGTAATTCCATTCCATCACTGTTGTGTTCTGTCATTTTAACTGTTGTGTTTTACTCCTTTTGGGATATATCTGTCATTCTGTTGTATCTTATTTTGGATTTATTGTCG
>BRZM01000021.1:2751937-2928350 GCA_033238685.1 Lates japonicus | reverse complement strand
CAGAGAGTCCAGTTATTGTTAATATCTCTTTCCATAGCGCCGACAGCCACCGTGTAGCCGATTAACCGGCCTCCACAATAAGTCATACACATTGCTTCGCCAATCTGTACCACTTTTACACCGAACGGTTCGCGGTAAGGAACTTACTCTATCATCGCCCAGCATACGCTGCTCGCGACTATTGCATCACATTATTTTGCTGATGTTCGATTTGCAGCAGAACCAAGCCATCCTGCCAAATACCATTGTGCTTTACTGACAGATGATTCTGTTATTTTGCCTATCCCATTTATATCAATGAGGGTAGGCAAACTAACAAAAACACCTCTCTGTGTAATGCAGCGCAGTTTAGTAGGATGGCTGGTTCTTGCTTGCAGATCAGTTTGTCTAATAAGATAATGTGATGCAAGTGATACAATTAAATCTCATGACAGTATTGTCACTGGAAAAGAATGATAAATTAAGTTTTTCCTTTTTTACCCTTGGTGCATATAATAGTTCAATTGTTGTGCAAGAAAATTAATTTTAGTTGAGCAGAGCTATTGATATAGTCTTAGTTGTATGACTTATTGTGGAATTACAGTTATCAATACACATGGTGAAACGTACAGCTCTTCTTTATGGAAGGATATTACAATTCAACAAGAAAATAACTGGATATATGCAGTATATCACAGCACCATTTCAGAGAATCCTGTCTGACTTCTATGGCTCACTCATGCTTCACATAAGAATGATGTAATATGTTGTACATTGCCAAAACAACTAGGTGCATTGCCTGCATTGTGTCTTGGTTATTTTTGTAGGATATATTTTGGTAGCTCAAACCACCTCATCAGTCACCAGATGCACACTCAGTCAAAGTTGCATGTCGTTGGCTTGTGTGGCATTGGTATGCTATTCTCTCTATTGGAAAATGCATATAATCAAACTAATGAGCTGGCTGATCTAAATCATCCTCACTGTTGTGGACATCTGGGCACCCATGACAGTAATAATTTAGAAAAGTATTCTTTAGACAACAATCTCTTCCCATATGAATTAAAGTGGAGGCTTCTGCAGCCCATTTTTTTTTTATTCCTAGTCATATGACGCATGCTTTTTCCACAGCTCAACTCTCTCCTTCCCCAGCTGTGTTTCCACAAACCCGTAGGTGTGGATTTCCTTTTTTGACCTCAGTCTGCCCTATCTGTGTGACTCGTGCATGTCCATACTTTAGCTGTGGCTTTCCTTGACATATTTAAGCCAGTATCATGGGAAAATACACCTTTTATTGCAGCACTCTCTTACGAGCCCTATTAGCAGATTGCTATGGATGATGTTATCAAAGCAGACTGATTCTAATCTGGCAAGAGAAAAAGGAGCAAATCTTGAACTAAACTAGACCCTAGAAGTACCTCAGGTCTCATGGTGCTTTGTTTCGAGATTAAGTCTAAAGTTCTGAAGTTGTGATTTTGCAATTACTATAACACACATAAACGTAGACAGAAAATTCCCCAAATTAGCCACAGCTACTGGTTCAGATGGAAATTGATGTTGAAAACCTTAAGCCTAGTAGCTATGAGCACCACAACAGGTTAGCTATTAAAGCAGCCTTGTTTAATAATGAAGGGAATGCAGAAAATATTATTCCAATAGATGCAGAGGTGGTTGTTGACCTCCTTTTACTCTGTGCTTCAAGGTTCAGTGATTAATGTGATCATATTAAGCTGATTGGGAAGTGATCATGATGACGCAGAGGGACATGGCTTAGCCCAGAGCTATCTGTGAAGAGTTCTGATGTTACCACTGGAATCAAGTGTGGATAGCTCCTATTAATTACTTTATGCTGAGGGCCATTGACCTTCAGTCAGAAATGTATGTGCCATCAGTAATTGTTATGAAGGCTACAAAACAGGCATCATTCACTGACGGCTGGTACCCTACACAATGTCCTGAACACCATAAAGCCACTCACCTTCAGTCAGTGCTTCACTGTGGCTTTTCAAGAGACATCACATGGGCATACATCCTGTTTAAAGGCTTTTCAGTCCATAGGTATGCTGCATTTTTGGTGATGTAACACACAGTTGAACATGTGGAGAACGTGTTACTGATAGGGAACAGTCACATTTAGGATGTAAATACAGCTACAGAGCTCTGCAAAAACTGTATACTCAATCTACAAAATGCAACAGATAGTTTTGGATAAATTGGTTGAGTAGCTGGTTGATTGAAGGTGACCTGATCTATCATCTTAACTCATCATCACCAGCCAGAATAGGTGCTGATTGAGCCTCCAGTCTGACATCAAATGAGGCATATGACGTGTCAATGATTTGTTTGATTCTCACAAATGCTTTCTAACAGTCTGTAGGTGACCGCTGTTGACTGGCTGTCATGTGTCTGTCAAGTCCTTTGTTGGCCATCTGTATGTTTGTGAATTGCTGGCTCGTCCTATGTTTTCTTTCCTTTCATGTCTCTCCTGAAAAAGGAAATGAAGCAGACCAAATGTTGCCGCAGTGGAGAGCCATCACCAAGTTTAGAACAATAGCTCTGCATGCAACCATTTCTACTGTGATGTTTGTCTTGTTTCAGTTCCTTTTAGCACAGCGCCACTCCAGGAGAAAAGTGCTTTGTCTTGCTACGGTGTAATTTATAATTATTATAATTTATAATTGTGCTGCTTACATGTTAGTAACATGTTTATATTACAGTCTTTTTAATCTGTCAGAAACAACAATTCAATGCTACATTTTTGACACCAGTGGTTTAATTTATGCTTTGTCTATCCTGATACTTATTAAAATACGGTGCCATCTCATTCACTGGTTTTATTGTGTTATAATATCTAAACACAGGAAGTCAGAATGTAACACACTCTATAATATAACATAGAATCACAGGAAATGGTGTAATCCTGTTGGTGCTGTAGTATAAATGTGGCAGTACTTCTGTAGCTGAACTGGTAAATTCTGGCATGTACACTGTATGGGTTGTTGATGTGGTGTTCTCAGTCCCTCACTGGTAATTGATGTTATGTAATCGGGGGTATTGTTTTGGGTGTGTTGTGTGTTGGCTCTGGGCCAGAGGCTGGCTTTAGCTACTAGCTGCCTTAGTGATACACAGATAAGGTACCTTAGTGATACTTGGCTGCCTCAAAACCCAGAATGTCAGTAGGTTGAGATGTTTTGAGAGTGATCACATTTAGGAAGGTGTCATCTGGTTATCAAGTCATTTATATGATATACACACAATCATACTGCAGCAATACAGCAAGCTTAAGTAAGTCAGTGTAGGAAGGTCAGATTTTACACGAGGCTTGCAGTTGATTTTTGTCAGTTCAACAGTTTTACACAGTTTTACACAGTGCACATAAATAAAGTCCTGACAAAATTTGAACCAGTTACCAAATAAAATCTTCAATTTTCTGGCTACCCCTCAAGGGACTGACCCTAATTGCCCCCTTGAAGGTAATTTGGTGATCATTGCAACATGTAAAAGTTAATTTTTAAGAGGAGGTATCACACTGAATGTTCAACAGTGAATGTAAAGTAAGACAACAGCCTTAAACCTTTTCATGTAGGTTACTATTTGTCCAGTGATGGTGAGCATGTTATTGTGAGTGTCATGTTGCCCTCATACCATGTGAAGTGTATCATTTCCTGCAAAGTGTCATCCTAGAGTGTTCTTGTTTACTTGTATCAGATGCTGTCTTTGCTAATATTAATGCAGTGCCCTTAATGGCTTTACTGTGGCTTAATGAAACGCTGCTCAGCATCCCAGACCTATATAGTTGATTCTAAAGAGTTAAAAATCTAATGAATCAAGTGCAGTGAATTCACTCCACCTTTTATACTTGTTTAAACTTGTTTGAAATGGACACTCACATTAGTACAAGTCAGTAGCCGGAGATGGTGTTGTTCTTGCATCATGTTTATTTTGAGAAAACCGTGTAACAGTTCTACAGCCAGTATTTCCATAGCCATGGATTTAAATGGCAAGTAAAATGGCATATCTTCACTAACTCTACACTTGTAGCTGCTTTCCATAGTAAAATCTTTCCACTCATAAGAACTTTGAATGGGTTTTATGTTGGAAATGATGACAATGCTGAAAATATGTGTATATATATATATATATATATATATATATATATATATATATATATGTGTGACTATATTAAAGTACAGCAGTCTCTCAAGGTATTTAGCCAATCTGTTGAATCTCTTGTTTGTTGTTGTTTCCGCTCTCTGCAAACTTGTGACTAAGGGCTTGACAACTGCATGTCGTGTCCGAGCCACGTAATGAAAAGCAAGGCAGGAACAGAACGACGTGCGGGCAGAATTTCAACCACGTCATTTTCTTCCTGTCAGAAATCCAACATTCCTAGTTTCAGTTTCCCCTCCTCTTTTGGCACGCAGACTGAAGAATATTCACTTCTGTCTGGGCAACAGACTTTCAGCCTGGAGGAAAAGAAGTAGAGGAGGATATGAAGTGTAGAAAGGGAACAAAGGCATGCCAAGTGAAGCAGTTTAATAGAAAGAAAAAATATTTGAAATTAGTGACAGAGGTGACATAAGAGAAACTGAGCAATGATGATAAGCAAAGTTGAGAGGAAATTTGCAAGGACAGTAAGTGAGCTGTGCAGTTGTGACTGTGTTTACTATGGCCTGCAGAGAGATACTTAAGAAATAAGAATTAGACTTTTGAAGCTTTGTATCTAAACAACACAATTTAAAGACAACTTAGTTATAGAATTGTGGTGTGAAAACTATAAATGCATTGGCAAAACAAAGTTCAGTTACTAATTTTGTGGGTGGGTAAGTACATAATTACATAGTTTTATCCTTCACCAAGTGCTCAAAGGCTGTGCGCTTGTCTGTTGTGTAGATCCAGACATTTGGAGTGGAGGCTCCATGCAAGACAGTAGAAGACTTGACGAGTGGCATCGTCATGGCCCAAGCTCTGCAGAAAATGTAAGTTTTCATCCTTAGAAAATGCAGTATTTGTTATCAGTTACATTTTTATGTTAAAAACCCTTCCTTTCTATTTTATCATTGTTGGTGGCATGTTTTGACATTCCTGTGCAAACTGAAATATATGTGCCTATCCTTTTGTCTGTCTGAATTTTTTCAGAGATGTAGTGTATTTCAATGACGCTTGGATTAGTAGAATTAAGCCAGAGGTCGGGGACAATTGGAGGTTAAAGGTAAGGATCACGCATTATTTGGTTTAACAGAAATTATGCATGGTTTACGTTTTGTGAGACCAGTTTCTTTTCTTTTTCCATTTGCTGTATGACATCACTGATCTATCTATAAGTATGAATGAACAGTATCTTCATCACTGGTATTGATACTGATATTGTGGGTAAATGTCTACATAAATACTCTCTTGTTTCAGGTCAGCAATCTAAAGAAAATTCTGAAAGGTATCCTAGACTATAACCAGGAGGTAAGACCAATCTGCTGTATTTGTTTTGAAATAAAAAGGCTTAATCAGTAGTTTGCATTAACACTACATAGGATGTTGTGTTGCTGGTAGGGAGAAGTTGTGACTCCACCCTTAATCGCTTTAGAACAATACAGGCCATAATAATCTAATTTCATATAATGAAATATTAAAAAATATAATAATAATGAAAAAAGTAAAATATTTTGCCCCTGTCTAGGTCTTAGGCCAGCACATTAATGACTTCACACTACCAGATGTTAACCTCATTGGAGAACACTCTGACGCAGCCGAGCTTGGGAGGATGCTACAACTTATACTGGGCTGTGCTGTCAACTGTGAACAGAAACAAGGTGTGTATTTCATATTCTGTGTGTGATATGGAAATTTCCATCCGAAAACGATGTTCTCTGATATCACATTTCAGCTGACTCAGAAGCTGTCTCAACATTGTGTCTCTTCTTCTCTGTGTTTTCTAGAATACATCCAGACCATAATGATGATGGAGGAGTCTGTGCAGCACGTTGTCATGACAGCCATCCAAGAGGTAGACTATCATTCCATTTAGACCTGGATCAAACAGGATTTGCAGATGGTAGTTGATCAATGAGAATAAAGTGGGATTGGTCAAATGACACATCTACAGGATTAGATGGTAATCCTGTGTGAGAGCAGGATTGACAAAACAATCAACTTCTTCCAACCATTAACCTGTTTTTGTTTGCTTCTCTAGCTGATGAGTAAAGAGACTCCAGTGACAGGAGGAAATGACTCATATGTGGATCTAGACAGACAGGTATGGAGACTTTATTGAACTTTACTGGGGTGCCTTTTAAATCCAGTTCTGTTTTCTATTAGTGTCATCAATAGCACCTTCTTAGTTTGGAAAGATTTGGTGAAAAAATTACCAGTCTTTACATTTTCTTTACACTGTCTAGAATTCAAGAGTTTAAATATAACTGGTCTTGATTAAATAGACTTGTCTTTTAAGGTACAATATTCAACATTCACGTGCCTACGCCTTTGAAAACACACACAGACACTTTCCAGTATCTGGATTTTCCCCTGAAACCTCAACACCTGTGTCATTACACACAAATAAAAATCACTTTGAAACATGACCCAGATCTCCCCCCACCAGCCCACGTTTCACCCTCCTCCTTTTTGGCCACAGACCTGTAAAACAGCTGGGTCTGTGGAAAAGCTTCCCTCAGCACTGCTTTAACTGCTTTAAAAACATCTCAGACAATATTGTTTTGTATTTGTGTAGCCCCAGATCCAGAATGTCTATGAGGTGTTTCTGTGGTCTCATACAAATGGAAGTGAAATCTGCATGGTTTTGATTTGTTGTTTCTTTCTGTTCTCAGCTGAAAAAGACAGTGGAAGAGCTGAACGATGCTTTGGCTACTAAGGAGGAGATCGCCCAGAGGTGTCGTGAGCTTGACATGCAGGTTGGTTTTATGCATTTGTAATCACGATTTTTTTTAGCTCTTTGAACATTGGTGTTGTACATCATAGCAGAGTGTGGAGTTACTCTATTACATGTCTTAATGACCTAAATCGCAAGACCCCAACAGTGGGTTTGACAAGTTAGTTATTACTTTTGCACACTATTGAAAAGCGAGTGTTTGAATAATTAGACATTGAGTAATATATCAGTAATATTACTATTTAGGTTACAGTCTGCTGCTGTAGTCTAAGGTCTAATTTGAACTCTTGAGTATCAGGTATTATTCATTAATCTTGAATAAAACAGTTAATCTAAGATTAAATTGGTGAAAAATATTGTAGATAAATGAGAATTTTTATTTCATACTTTATTTAGTAGTTAATCGTTTATTAGGTTGAATTATAAATAAAAACAGCATGGTATGAAGACATAGTGCTCCCACATCCATCCAATTACAAATTTGACTTTTTCTGCAGTTTTTAACATCTTTTACTGTCTACCTGATCATGTCATTCTCCATACTTTTACAGCTGTTTTTTTGGTTGCACTTTAAAAGCAGCTCCCTTTTCTGCATAATTACACTGTGAATAGATGCTATCAAAACACCTCATTAGCTGATTTATGTGTTGCTGATATGTCATTTACTTGGAAATTACATTTACATTTAAATTGTTAATTTTTTTTGTCACTGCAACAGTAACAAATTGTCGCAAATAGAGAGATAACAGATTCATAACAAATGATCACAATTGACATTATTTATTTTCTGCCTAGGACACAGCTACTTCAGGAAAATGGAGCTGCAGTTTAAAGGGTTACCTACTCTCCTGTTGTGTTAAATCAGTTTCCTCTTATTTCCTGACTATTTCAATACTGTGTGCCTTGCTTTAAAGGCCCTCCATGTCCAAGAGGACCGTGATAGACTGAGGTTAGAGTTTAATGAGCTAGAAGAGAGGGTAAATCCAAACTTTCTTTTCTTTCTGTCTCTTCCTCCATCCATGGTGTGTGGTGTGTCTAATAGTCCTGGATTTTTTTCAGTCTGCTTGCACCAGCATCCCTTTTTGGAATCCAGACCCCCCCTTCTCCTAATTATGTGTGCATGTGTGTGTACACGTTTGTGCACAAATGTTTGTGCGCACGTATACACACGGTCCTCCTGGGGCACACCAGCCACAACTACAGTTTTGTGTGGGTGTGTCAGATGTCACCCCATCGATAATAACCTCCTGCCTTTTTTACCTTGTTGTGTTTTCATGCTTTCCCACAGCAATAGTAGGCAGCAAGAGGAAAAGCTTGATTTTTGGACCAAGAGGAAGGAGTCATTACATGGCCGCACTGTTGAATATATGTCAAATACTTATACAATGTATGTTATTAATATGTTATGTTACTATTTTGGATTTTCCCTTTTAGAGGTGTACATCTAGAACCAAAAAGCAATCCACAGCACCAGTGCACGTACTGTAACTCAATACCTGTAGGAATTAAGTGTTTTTAGGAAACCCTTCTCTGCTTTAAGAGTAAATATATGAATCCCAATTTATTTCCTGCTTTTCAAGCTGTCCTGATCACATGTTTGATGTGATACAAGCGTGTCGCAGTGAGAGAATTGTCACATTGGTGCAAGTTCTCCCCGAAAGCTTCCTCATAACAGTGTTACATATATTGAAACAGCATACATTTTACACATAGGAGTGTTAAACAAAATCAAAACGCAAGCATAGCAAGTCATGTTGTGATGACTTGCAAATACATTTAAAACCCCTACAAAATAGATTCTACTAGGTCCACTAACAAAAACATAATAGTAAGCCCTACAAAACTCAAAATTTCCTTCAAATATTGAACTAAACACAAGTCTATACAGTGATGCAGGCCTAAGGTTAAAACCAAAGTATGGCCACACTGGTGCTCTGTGAGTCAGAAGGCCTTAAATGCAATCCCTCTCACTTACAGTTGCTATGTAATTTGTGGATATCACTTATACCAGACTAAGTTCATAGAATGTTTACTCCCCCAAAAAGTCAGAAAAGCCCAATGGCATTTATTTTAAAGGCCCAAAGGATTATTGACAAGATCTTAGCAAACCACCAAACAATAATCAGGGATCATAACTGGTGGTATGTGGTTGTGAAAACAACCAGCTTCTGCTTTGCTTTGTGTGGAGTTTGATTCCCTGTCTATCACACTGAGAAGACAACATCAAACCATATGTAGCCCTCTTTGCTATGTTGGAGCTTCTTGGTTTGTGTGTTTGGTGTGTCCTTGCTTTATTACTGAAGTCGATGCTGCAGTGATTGTGAATAACCTAATGGACTGAATGCTGTGAAGAAAATATTTGATAAAGTTTCAGTGCCATTCCCTTCTAACTTGTTTCCCTTCTCTGCCCCTCTTCTCTCTATCTTTTTAACACCCTTTCCATCTGTACCTCTCTATACTTCTCATGCTCCTGTTAATCATTCTATCCTCCTTGCCATTCCTTTTTTTGCCTTTTCCTCTGTTTTTGACCTTTGCTGAATCTTCTTTTCCTCATTCATCTGATTCCATGTATCGCACTACTGAACCTTTTCTTTCTGCCCTTTCTGCTCCACCGTTTTTCTCTGTGTGTTTCCATACTTTGCCCTCCTCCTTGCCACCCCTCCTCCCCAGGTGGCAGCTCTGCAGGAGGAGAAGAGCAGTTTGCTAGCAGAAAACCAGGTCCTGATGGAAAGACTCAACCAGTCCGACTCCATAGAGGATATAAACAGCCCGGCTGGACGCAGACACCTCCAGCTGCAGACACAACTGGAGCAACTACAGGAAGAAACTTTCAGGTGTGGAGTTGCTTGATGGAAAGAGATTTTGCCACATAAACAGTGAGAGCTTGTTTTACCGATGCCAAATCTTCAGATTTGAAGGATGATTATTTTTGCTAAATCATTTTAGGTTGGAGGCAGCAAAAGACGACTACCGGATTCGCTGTGAGGAGCTTGAAAAAGAACTTTTAGATGTGAAGTCACAGAATGAAGAGCTTGTGTCACTGGCTGATGAAGCCCAGTCTCTCAAGGATGAGATGGATGTCCTAAGGTAACTTTGGATGCAAAGTATTGGCTCAAGTTTTCATGTTAGCATTCACTGTGTTACAAATAATGTTTGTTGAGTGCATTGAAACAGCATGAAGGTATAAGATATACCACATGGCATTAATCAGATTAACTATTTGTAGCAGCTTGTTAAAAACATGATCATGCCTATAACTAAGTTTTGTGTGAAAATGAGTCAAACGAACAGGAAACGACAAAAGACAAATAGCGCATTGTTGAACCACTATCCTGTTATTTCAGATTCTTCTTGTTTCAGGTGTGTTGCTACGCCTTAGTTATGCTTTCTACCCCCTCTCTGTTCTGAATACAACATCACAAAATGAAACTCCCTATTGTTTTCCTCCTAGGCATTCATCAGACAAAGTGTCAAAGCTGGAGGGCACAGTGGAACACTACAAGAAGAAACTTGAGGATATGGGGCTTCTCAGGAGACAGGTACATAGTCACACACAGACAGCAGAAAGAACTGAATATATATTTTTGTTGTGAAGAGTTTTACTGAATTATTCTCACATTATAACATTTTACTTGGCTTGTAAGAAACATTTAGTATAAAGAAGTTTTTCTGCTAATCACCCCATGATTTATGTTCATGTAAGACAGCACATATTTCTGTGGCTATTTTTCAGAATAAACTTATGGAGGAGAAAAACACTGTGTTAATGCAGACCAATGTCAGTTTGGAAGAAGATCTACGAAAGGCAAATGCTGCCAAGAGCCAGCTGGAGACATACAAGAGACAGGTACCCAGCCGGCAGCCATGTTGACTTTCACTTGCAAAAATCACTTTTTACATTACCCCCGGCTGGACTGTGTAACCCACCTTACTTTGATTGTCTGTTATGATACTCGCGCACACATAATGTGTTCCTCTGAATTGTCCTCTCTCTGCACAGGTGGTTGAACTTCAGAACAGACTGTCGGAAGAGTCTAAAAAAGCAGACAAAATGGAGTTTGAATATAAACGTGTCAAAGAGAAAGTGGACTCCCTACAAAAAGAAAAAGATGTATGTTCAGTTCACCTTATTGATTGCATTTTGTTGGTAATATAAGACCAAAGGTTGTAAATAACTTTCAAGTGCTACAGCTTCATTAAGTTGCTAGAGTGGTAGCTAAGTGTTTTACAATGACAATTAAAATTTTTTAGTCCAGATCCTGCATTGTTTTCCCTTTTGCTTTCTGTATCAGTCATTCTCACCCTCTCTCTGTTTCTGCCTCTGTAGCGTATGCGGACAGAGAGAGACTCGCTGAAGGAGACTATTGAGGAGCTACATTGTGTCCAGGCTCAGGAGGGACAGCTTACATCAAGTAAAGATATGCAGGAGTGGCCAAGCTTGGTCTTTTTAAAGTATAGTGAGTTTAGTCAATCCTGAATAAGTTGGGTTTACCCTTAAATAACAATGCTGTGTTTTTGCCCAGGTCTATTCCCATTGGTCAGCAATGATGGCTCTGATTCGCTGGCTGCTGAGATCACCACCCCAGAGATTCGGTAGGACTTTTCAACCCAACGTTTTGTCAAACTTTAGTGCTTTAAAAAAGAGGAGGTAGTGATATAGAGTTGTTGATGGCATACAAATATAATTTAATATTTAATATACATCATTAATAATATTTTTATTTATTCAGTAGGTTATATAGATAAGGGATTGTAAACATCATGCTTTACAGAGGAAGGAATATCACAACAAAGTATGTAAAAAAAAAAAAGTATATAAAAGAAGATTTGAATTTGTGTGTGACAGAAAAATCCATCTGTATTGTGTATTTCAGAAATACTGTATATTGTCATGCCAAAGACATTTACTTCAGAAGACCTGTTTTCAAGATTTTGGACCCAGTGTTGCAAGTTGAATGCTAAAATCACATCAGGCAAGATGAAGGTTAAGATTTGAGAGGTGCTTTACAATGCCGGGGGCTGACTCTCTTGATGTTGCTGATCTTGGATGTAGATGTGTATAGCATGTCTGTGGTGCTGTTGTTTACTGTGTATCCAGATGGTTTCTGGCCTGTTCCTCCTGCTCTCTCTGCCATTTTAAGGTAGACAAGAGTTTGGCCTAAAAAGAGCTGTCTCTCTGTAGTGAGTTATGTAATAGTTGTGTGTGAGTTACATCAGCCTGACTGCTGCTCTCCAAGAGGGTTGGGTTTTCTGCTGTAGCATAAAGTGCCTGGATAATATGTCAGCACTTGTGAACTTAGAAAAATGTGGATTTACATTGAAATCATAAACTTCCAAAAGCTGCTTATGAGAAAAAAAACTTTACTTGAGGTAAACCGGTCCAGGCAGTTCATTACCGTTTAGGTAGAGTAATGAAAAGCTGTTGTGTCCTGAGGTGATGTCATATCCTGCAAGCGTTTGCAGATCAAAGTAAGATGTTGCAATAGCGATGTTTCATGTGAGATATCTACAGAGAAGACCAGTGTGTGAAATACAAAATTGCTAACTGGGTATCCTGCTGATTCATGCTCACTGTTGGCTGTCAGTTCAGTGTCCAATAGTGAGTGTCAAAAGTAGCCTGAAGTACGCTGTGCATAATTTAACCTGTTGCTTTTATAAGCAGCATCTGGAGTTGATTTCTGCCCGTCCGTTTTTCTCTAAACTGACCACAGCCAGGAAAACAGCTGGAAACACAGTCATTCTCTCAGTCTGCTGCAGAGTAGGAATCAGAACTCCACCAGAAGAAATCCTGTCATATTGATGTAATGTTTTTACCCAATAACCCACACTGGAACCTCTTCTCAACTCTCATTTGCCTTCCTTGGCCTAACCTTTACTAGCCAGCAGCTGTGAGTGTGTCTTCAAACATTTAGCCAGTTCTCCAGTTGGAAAAGAGTCAACAGCCACACCCTAAAAAAACAAGACTCAAGAAACAGACTGTGCTCAGCGCTATCAAAAAGAAGATCCAACCTGATCTGTTGAGTAGATGGATTGAGCAGGAGGAGATATCTCAAAAAACCGAGCTATTTGTAAAAATTAATAGGACCATCTGAAACAGACAGATCCCTAAAATAAATCTCTTATCTAAAATGATTGACTGATTCACTTTCAGGAGTCTCTGCTTGTCTTGTCTTTTAGTGTCTAGCTGAGTACAAAGACTCATTCCTCCTTATTTACATCCCTCTGTACTGTGTGCAGTGCTCTGCTTTGTTCGTTTTTGTGCCTTTTTTATTTTATGATGCAGAGAAGATAAATAAATGGGCGAGTGAAAGTGGGTGCACAAGCTGCTTCCACTGCACTTCAACTTAATTAGTTTACAGAAAAGAACAACATTGCTCAGGGAAAGCTGTAGGTTCCAGCTGCAACTTTGAATATTAACTTCTTGATTTTGGCAGCACTTACTGTATTTCATTTTGCTATTGTAAAGACACAGACACTACAGATTGCTGAAAGGAAACACATGAACTGAAGAGCAGTGCGGTAATGCCAAGTGGATAAAAGAACTGAAATAAACTTGTGTAAACTCATTGTCTTCTCATCAGGACAGAGAGACAGCCCAAGGTATAGCTACTCTGTGGCTGTGTCACACCTGTTTTTAGTTCTGGAAAAGTCACTATCAGTCACTTTAAAGGTCCAGCTCTTGCAGTATTGCAATAATATTGCTGCTGCAAATGTTATAGGAGCAGCTATTCAGATCAAACAGATCTACTGCATAATTCTATTTGCATAATAGGTGTATGTAGAATTAATTAAGTTTGCCAAGTGCTAGCATAAATTAACATCTCATACTTACACTGGCTGATGCTCACTCAAATGTGATCATATCACAATGTGTATGCGTACTGCAAGATTTAGCTTTTAAAGCAGTTTTTGTCTCTGTGCGTCTATATGTATTGTTGAATTCAAAGTAATGCTAATGCCAGCACACTAACAACAGAAACAGTTGCTGCATCTGGACCTGTGTATTTGTTCCAATGCAAACATGTGTGGGTCAACCAAGTAGTAATCTGGGACACATACGTATAGAACACATGCACACACTGATGGTCTCTGTATGTTCTTTATCCATTAGAAAGAGATACTGAGGTACATATTCTCTGGGGTGTACAGGTGTATAGCAACCAGTTGTTTGTTTCAATTAAATGTGAAAGGAATTAATGCTCCAGTGTTTTTTTTACAGGGAACATTTGATTCGTCTTCAGCATGAGAACAAGATGCTAAAGCTAGCCCAGGAGGGATCAGACAATGAGAAGATCGCACTGTTGCAGAGCCTGCTGGAGGACGCCAACAGAAGAAAAAATGAACTGGAAACAGAGAACAGGTCAGCAAAGAGCACAGCAACATGCAGATTAGCAGTGAAAGGAAAGCGGCTGAATTGTTCATAGCATTTGCCATGGACACTACTAGATTTGTCTCATCAATATCTCATCGAAACTGAATGAAACCAGAGCAAACTACAGAGAATCTCTTGGTTTGTTCATGTAGTTTTGAGAGGCATATATTAACTGGGGGGAGATTATGTTTGGAATGTGGATCGATCTTCTGTTTATTTCCCCACAAAGATTTCTTTGTCTTTGCTTCAGTCACTGACCTTTTTTATCTACCACTATGTAGCTTGCAGGTTGCTCATTGCTTTGTTAAAACTATGTTGTCAGACTGGTCTTTTGTGCCCCTTATCAAGGTTAATCAATCAGCGCTTGATGGAGGAACAGAGTCAGGTAGAGGAGCTACAGAAGACTCTTCAAGAACAGGGTTCCAAAGCAGATGATGTAAGTAATGAAATGTTTGTTCTTTATCATGTGTGTGTGTGTATAAAGCTGATACCAGCTGAAATGTTGGCAACAACCACAGAAGGTCAAATTCCCATCATACCTCACCTGGTGAATAAAAATGGCACACACTCTTGATGGCTCAAGGTTTTTATATTTTATCTTTAGAAAAAAAAAAAAAAAAAAAAACCTGCAAAAGTGAAAAGACAAAACACACTATAAGATTTTTTTTCTTTGGCCAATGCATAGAAAACAGTTAAAATCACTTTTTATTTCCTTTTGTTGTTACTAACTCTTCGTAACATTAACCATTCCTAACACCCATTTCATCCATAGTGTCGTCCATTTTATTTCTTTTACTGTGTGTGCCTTTACATTATTTCTGTTGTAGCATTAGAAAATTATTAGTTTTCCTGGGATGGCTGCAAGCCTCAGAGCATCATAACAGAACAGATTTTTATTAAGAAAATGAAATCCTCGCCTATCAACTACATGAAGATCTGCAAATGATTTTATTCTTGTTCATATTAATATATTTAACATACACCTCATCTGTGATGCTGAAACACAAAAAGGAAAATTTCCATTGTCGTCTTCTCTGTTCCTTGTCTCCCACAAACCAGTTTCTAGTAGGAGACTGGTATTTAGGAAGAGGAGGTTTGGAGCATCTGCCAGCAAGGTTTATGTATGAGAGAGAGAGAGAGCTTGCATGCATGGTTATCACAATCATTATGTGTCTTTACTACATAATTAACCATAATCTAATTTTTGCTTTTCTTTTCTGGGGATTTCCAGTTCATTTGCTTTATCTGTCTGTCTTTTCACTTAAGATGAACAGAACACTTAGAGCATTTTCTGTATTTTAGATGCAGTCTAGTTTATAAAAAAGGAATAAAAAAGCAGAGAATGGAAAAACTGATTTCCCTACAGAAGCCTAACAGTTATGGAGGAAAATCTTTTTTATTGAAGTAAAATTATCAATACAGTTTATACAGTCATTTAGGCAACAAAGTGGTGTTTCAAACATCAGGTGCAAAAGATGGGAAAGACCGATCACTGTATGGATGTAAAGTCATCCACATTTGGCAAGTCTGTGATTCTTGCCATTCAGTTAAATACTTGCACTTTTTCTCCTTCAAATAATGCTCCCACTGTCAGACAATAGTAAGTATATTTTTGTGATTACCAACAAATTCCCTCTTTTAGACTTTTAGACTTTTCTCTTTCATGACCTACAGCTCTCTTGACTTCTTGAGCCAAATGTGTCACAACTCAGAATGTAATACATTTTCACAGAGAATGTAAGAAGAACTCCAAGATATATTTCTTTGCAAATGAAACTCCAACTTTGATGGCTCAAGTAATTTGATTTTAACCTTGTATTGAGCATTTTGTTTTTTATGCCTTTAATGTATTCGTTACACTGAGTTGCACATTAGGGTCACTTTTTCCCTGGCTAAGTGTCCTGATTCTGCAGGTACAGTACCTTTTCCTGTTAGAAATAGAGAAGCATCTTTAATCAGTCCTTAGTCAAATGCTACATGTAGATTTTTCCTCCTTGTCTCCTTGTTCCTTGATGCTGTTGCCTTCTAGTTTAGAGCTAGTCTGAGCATGGAATCTTCTTTCCATTACTCTACAGATTTCTTCTTGCACATGATTTTGCTGCACAACACCTAAGATACCTTGTGGATATTGGTAGTGCCAATGGACACAGGACCCCCCCCCCCCCCCCAAAAAAAAAAAAACAAACAAAAAATTAATTTGAAAATTCATCTAATTGTGAATATTCTTTGTGGTTATCCACCCTAGAAAATCATGTAATCACCCACACAGTACTTTGTTTGGTGTCTACATTAATTCACTATTGATTTACTCTAAAATTTCATAATTTCAATTTGAGCTCCTTTCCCCATTATTATTGATGCTACACTTCCCTCTGTTGGATGCCATGGGAAATGTTCAGAATTTTGTTAAGTCTTTTTCACCAAATTGCAGACCTGTCTAAACTATCTAAAAGCATTTGAAACATATTTATGTTGTAGAGATGCTGCAAATATTGTCCCAGGTTTCCAATCTTATCAATTGTGTGTGGGACTTCAGTATGCTGTGTAACTAATTTGTCATGCAGTGAACCTGAACAATTTCAGTGACTAGAATCATGCCAATGGGGCTGTAGATATCAAAATTAAAGATGAGCCACAGTAACTGAAGTGTGCTGCAATTTTTGTATTTATCCAACAGAGTGGCTGTTTAAATGTTTCTGTCTTTTTGAAGATATAAGATATGTTTAACTTAATTTTCATTTTGTCTCTTTTTAGTCTTCTATTCTGAAGAAGAAATATGAGGAGCACATGTAAGTGATCTTCTTACAGACTCAGAGCAATGTTTTCCATGGTTAGGATTATGTAAAAATTAATTTGAAGAGAACTTGTTGTGTAATTCTTTAGCGCTGAACATGAAATATCAAACAAAATTAGGCCAAAAACATATTTAACAGTCGTGCTTTGTTCTTTCCATCAGGGAGAAAGTACGCGAGTTGAACAACGAGTTACTGAAGAAAAACGCCTTCATCGACGAAATGGAGCCTAAGTACAGCGCCAGCTGTGAGTTTAGAGCCCTGTTAAATTTGGAATGTGTGAAGTGCACTTGTTGCCTGTTGACCTTCATCCTCTCGCGCCATCCATTCCTGTCACTTTTAAGTTTGAATGTGCAATGTCGCTGCACAAGTATGACACTGAAGCCAATAAATGAATTCTGTGCTTCAAAAAGAAGTGCATAAAAAAGAGCATATAACACTATGATTAAACTAAACTGTTCACTCTCAGCCCAACGAGTGGAGGAGCTGGAAGAGGCCTTGAAAAAGAAAGATGAAGACATGAAACAGATGGAGGAGAGATATAAGAAATACCTGGAAAAAGCCAAGAGTGTGAGTATTTTTTTTTATTTTTTTTTTTGCTGCAGGGTCAACTTTTCCATGACATACTGTAACCAGTGATACTTGCTGTAGGTGCAGGTCAACATGAAAACTGTGTGATTGATGTGTACTCTACAGGTGATCCGGACCCTGGACCCCAAGCAGAACCAGGGTTCAGGTCCAGAGGTCCAGGCCCTTAAGAACCAGCTGCAGGAGAAGGAGAGGATGTTGCACTCACTGGAGGTAATCAATCTCAATCGGTTAAGCATTAGAAGAGTTAGATGATCTAGCACAGAAAGGAGTGGACTCAGCAGCTTGTAGATCAATGGGGTTAACAAGTTAAATCATAGATGATCAATGACTGGAGAAGGGAGGGGGGCATTAATGTGTGTGTAAAAACACAATGGAAATATTTTCACAATCGTGTTTAGCTTAAAGTGTTGCTTAAAAAATTCTAGCATTTCTTAGTTTTTTGTGCCTTTATTTTTGCTCCAAACAGAAAGAGATGGACAAGACAAAGACCCAGAGAGATTATGAGGAGAAACTGATTGTGTCAGCCTGGTACAATATGGTAAGAAAACCTTTTTTATTTTAACCACTAGAGGGCAGCATAGACTGTTCTTTAAGCTTTAAAGGCACTGTTTGCTCTGTCACATTCTTGATCAATAGCTGGTGTTAATGTTCATGAGTTGTTAAATTGGCACTAATATTGTGTTTGAGCCAATTCTCTCTCTCATGCATCAAGGTTAGTGGACTGATTATAGCTAATTCTCTAGTGACTCTCTTACTCTGTGTTGGAACAGCTTTGTGCTCCTGCATAAGTTCTGACTCATACTATTCTATTGAGTCCCCAACCATTTACTGTTTTATATACTGATAGTGGCCATTAAGGCCATTAATGAGACTTCCTCTGTATCTTTTCCTAGGGTATGTCTCTGCAGAAGAGGGCGGCCGAAGACCGACTTGCCAACACCGGCTCTGGTCAGTCCTTCCTGGCTCGGCAGAGACAAGCCACCAGCACACGCCGCTCCTATCCAGGCCACGTCCAGCCAGCTACCGCAAGGTAGATGGCAACAGGGCAGAAAAATACTGCGACAAACTACCTTACAAATCCCCTGAACCTAACGTGCAGTAGATGTGCCTTTTTTGAGGCACTCTATTTCCATTCATTTCTAATGGAAGTTCTTGTTTTCCTGCATTCTGCCTATTGATTATCTTTTTTTTCCCTTCTTGATCAGATCCATGAGGTAGAGATGCCAGGCAAGGCTGCCCAAATCTTGCACCACTTTTTTCCCTGACTAAGCATATTTTACCCTGACTCCTGTGATGCCAGGCTTCTACCTTTTTCAACCCCTCAGCATATTTAATAGGGTCTGACTAATCACTCCAAAACACCCTCTCTTCCCCCTCCTTTCAACCACTGACCTTCCTCAACCTGTACTCTATGGCAAACCTTTGCCAGGCAGGTAATCTGGACCCCAAAGCTGAGAAGGCTCGCATCTTCTTGACAAGTTACTGTCATTTTTGTTTAGAGGAACCGCTCTACCTGTTCATGCAGTATTTATGCACATCTCTACCTGTGATAACATTTGAGGTTCATCTTGTTTTTTTTTTTTTGCCTGGAGTTGGCAGATTTTCTGTCCTGAGTTACCCGTTTTAACTCTCATGATGTAGCGTTAAGAAGGTTAACAGCAATTTTCAGTTACGTGTGTCAGTGTTTCACTTGTTTTATTGAAATGATAATTTCAGAAAGTTGCTCCTTTGCCTTGTCATTGTGTTAAAGCGCTACAAATACATTGAGGCATAGGAAGATGTATAGTCATCACGTGTAAATGTTCCATTTGCTTGCTAAATAGTCTGAGTGATTTCTAATGGGACTACAAGGTAAAAAAAAAAAAAGAAAAAAGCTGTTTACGGTTACTGTTGGTTGGTAACAGTGCAGCAGTAATTGTGAAGGGTAATTTTTCTCCCAAGGGAAAAACAGAAAAGTTGTTTCAGGGGGTACAGTCCACAGCTGGGTAGATTCAGTGTATACTGGTTTTCATCGTGTTTCTTAAGGAGCCGCTGTCGAGCAAAGTGAGAAATGCATCAGTGCACATGGTTTTAGCTTTACCAGCATTTACCAGGTTGTCTCAGACAACACCTTATGTGCCATAGTGATAAATTTAATGTTTGTACCACAGTATTTGGTTAATATTATCCTTGAAACACCATGCAGGCTTCCTCCCTTACATAGGAAGAAATGTGTTGAGGGAAGATGTAATCAGGAGCCTGAGTTTTAGATCCTGGGACTGTCTGGTTGAAACAAGATTTAGTTTGTAGATCGCCCTCAATGCCAAGAAGTCAACGAAGAGAAGGCGATTATTCAGTGCAGCACATTCAAGCGAACTTACTTTCCATATCATTTTAGAATCATTTGATTGTTATTATAGTAGAAAAGGTTTTTCAGTGTTTGTTAAATGGTGTTTGGATAAGCACTACACAGTACTGCCCATGCCACTTTAACTAGGAATCTTGAATATGTATGCTCGTTGCAGCTGTTCCCATTCTTTTTTCAGCCTGTCTTTTGTTTGTTTGTCATTGTTTTTAAGGCACATCATGAATGATCTCTTGTTGACATGATGGACCTGTAGAAGCATTGAAATTAACCCTGTTAATTTGTTTGTGTATCTGTTTAGATGAGGGCCAGAACTTCAGGCTAACAGGCTCCATCATCTGACTTCTCTCTCTTCTCTCCTCCTTCAACAGCAATGTCACTGCATGACTGGCACACCAATGAACTGGCCAAGCCCGGTGTGGCTGGGCTAGGCTGAGGCACTCGATGCATGAACTACCTGCCTGTCTACTGTTTGCATGACTTTGCATTGACTCCAAGCCTGCAAATAACCAGCAGCATGAGCACTAACAACCCTCTGCAGTGTCATGCGTTGTAACCTCCAGACAAGCCTGAGGAGCGAAGTGTTCAGAGAAAGAAAACTCCTCACCCTGCTTCCCCCAATTAAACTCCTTTCCACCCTTCCAACTCCTTACCCCTCTTGTTCTTCTGCTTTTTTCTGTTATCCCCACCATCTCCGCTCCTCTGCCCCCTCTACTTACTCTTCATGGACATGCCTGCTTGTGCTTCCCCACTGCATCAAGTCTGTTACTCTTCAACTGATAGTATGTTACAAACACCTAGGACAAGGGCAGAATATTGCAGTATAGTCTGTTGATCAGCCAGTTGGTTCAATAGGCCTTTTCTTTAGTGCTTGTGTGTAACTTGATGTTGGCTAGCTGCTTCAGGATACCTCAGTGACATATTTCCACATATCTGTTTTTATTGACATGGTTGGAGGACAGTTGGCATCACTAGGAGGGAAATGTTTGAGAGGTGTAGCCTGCACATTAGTCTGCATAACAAAAAAGAAGCCAGCTCCCCTTTTAACTTCTCAGTGTGTTTATCTCCTGCGATGGTTCTGCCCAGCCTCTCCTCAACATGTTGCTAGATGGCATCTTAGAAGTGCTTTTACCTCAAGTATTAGTGAGTGCAACAAGTTGCAGACTAGAGGGCTTACGGGGCATTACCAGGTTGCCCTGTTTGCTTTTGGACAGTTTGCAGTAGGAGCATAGGATGGCAAAATAAGTGTTTTAAATGAATAACATTGTTACAGATATGCTTTTATACAGGATAAAAGCCCCCATTAAGCCTACATGCAATTTTTCTTCAGCTGTCATTTAATGTCAGTGTAGCATCTATTTCTTGATAAAATGCATATTTAATAGACATGATACTATATAGTGTTTCTGATGTTGGCTATGTTGTAGCTGAGTACTATGTTGTCTTGTGTTATTTGTCTAGCAGCAAATAAGTGCATTTTGTCACATGTTTGATACACTTTACCTTAAAAATTAATGCTAATTTGATAGAAACTTCAGATTATTAAAAAAGATAAGGTTATGAAACTGCACATTAGCTCATGTAGGCTAATGTATAGTACATTCATCTGAAAGGGCTAATCAGTTCAAAGATGTGGTAGGGGAAACAATTACAACAATTAAAAAATGAAAGTTTTGGCATTAATTGTTAATGGAACAAACTGACTTATAGTATCCATTATAGCGAAACTTTATTTAGTATTGCTGTAAGTCATACTGTACATTTTGTGTAGTTTTTTTTTTTTTTTTAATTAACTGTCTTATTTAAATTATATTTCTAGAGCTGATCCTTGTTGACAAAAAGGGTGAGAAAGACTCAAAATAAACACCTGGACCTGTGGATACATGCATATTATAGGCATAAATGCATACCTTTATTTAAATGGGAGAGATGGTTGAATGCTCCAGTTCAGTGCCTTTGTTTAAAATATGATACAAAAAAAGACTTTCTGGTTTTCTTAGGACTAAAGGCACTTTGCCTTTAAAGACCAGGTTTATTGTGTTATTTGAAAAAAGAAAAAACTGTCTGAGATGGGCTTAAATCTCACACAATAAATTTCTTGACTTGTATGGTTTAGATTTAGTAGGCTTAATGAGGGTTTTTTCTTCTCTGTTCTTAACCTATTTTACTCATAATTTGTATGATGTGTAACCCTGGTTTAATTCATGCCGTACATTTTTATCTCAATGGCTTATTTATTCTTTTGCTGCTTGTACAGCGGTGGTGTTACTTTTTTTTTATATTAGTAGTAGTATTATATCACCACTTATACTGTTACAATGGATGTGAAGTTTCCATACAGCATCAAAATACTGTTAAATACTTGTCTTATGCAACAAAAGGAGGAGAAGGCTTGTAATAGTGTAGTGTTTGTCTCCATCTAATGAAAGTGACATATAGGTTATTATATTAACTGTGTCAGATCAGATCAGAGTAAACTGGAGAAAACAGTGCACAGTTATATTGTATTTACCTCCAGTCTTTTCAGGAAGAGAAGTTTCTCAGAAAATTACTTTGCTAAGAAACTTATCATGTTTGAAAATGAATGTTTTCTCATCAACAAAAAAAAGCACATTCAACATTTTTATTCACTTAATTGCTAGTGAATATACTGTGACCCTGTAAATGATCATATTCTCCAGTGACAGCAACAAAGACTGGGGCCTTGTTTGTGGGAAGAAGGGTTCATTAGCTGTTGTGGATTTGTATGTAACTGCATTAAAATCATGTTAGCACAGATGTTTGGTAAAGTATTTTTAATTAAACAAGGGCAAATCAGATTCCATATTTGGGCATCAAATACATTTGTGTTCCAGAAGTGAGTAATGAAGTAACATTTCCAGTACAAATTCACTTGCAAAGGAAAGAGGTGACATCTTTTGTCTAATTCTCTGTGTTTTGTAAACCACTTGCCATTAACATCTACAGTTTGAGCTGTAAGTTCCACAGAATTCTTTTAACCGTCCATCCCCACAAGTCATTGATTTGGTGAGAAATCTGTATATAATGGAGCACATCCACTGTATGGTTGACCTGTTTATATAGTTATATCAGGGATGTTGGGGAAACATTTTTTGTTGCTTACTATGTCCCTGAAGAGAAATCATATAATGTTATCCACCCTCAAGTCAGCCACTGTATTTTGTTGCTATTATGTGTCTGTGTTTATTCTAAATATTAACTTGATGCAAATAATGAGATAGTGGGGGAAAGATTTTCACAAGGGAGTTGCAGCAATATAACCAGAGAAACTAATGTAAAAAGCCAGCTAGTTTGGGCCATTTTCAGACCTTATTAATGCCAATTTCTTCTCAGTAGAGAAGGAAAGGATGACACCTTGATGTACTGTTCAAGCTATAACTCAAAATCCTCCCTTGTAATTCACATTTGAGAACAAAATACTGAATGAGGATTGCAGTTTCTAAAAGTCAGTCATAATGTGGTGTGTTACTTACCTAAGCTAAAATGAGTACCAAGTATTTCCTAGTGTTACTTGACTGCTGACTGCACTGTGGGCCAGTCAGAAGTGTATTAGAGAGATGAAACAAACAACTTGAGGCTGTTCACAGGTCAGAATCTTATCACAATGCGTGCAGTGTTTGCTGTATTTTTTTACTCATTGGAAAACTTTTCTTTACATATTGAAGTAGCAAATAACCTTCCATTTGCCAAGTTTTATATTGCTCTTATACAAACACACTATGTACATACTTAATGTGACAGTGGAAGTAGAGGAAGTGTCTGGCCATTTGAGAATGAGAAAATAAACTCCTGTCTAGGTAGATGGATTTCATATAGCATCTGTCCGATGAGGACCTATTGATGTGCTTCCTACACTGCAAAACTTGGAAATGACATTGTAAATAAAGCTTGTATAAAACAGGCTGCTTGTTTGTTTTTCAATTCTTACATAACACACTGACCAATATTTATTTCTTAAAAATGTCTCATGCTTTCAAATATTATGCACATCCTGAGCTGGTTTTGTGTCTGGTTTTATAGTTGTTGTTTAATGGTGCTCATTTAATCTGGTGGGTATAAATGGGTTAAACTAGCTGTAACTGGTATTTTTAACATTATCACTGAAAATGTGAAAGGGGCCGCTGATTGATGATGAAGCTCTGATTTGCTATATGGAGCTTTATAGTGCACTTCAGCCCATTGTTTAGTTTGTAGCTCACATGGCATCATTTTCTCTAAAAGATAATTAGCTGTCTGAAAAACCCAGATTCATTTACCATTGTTCTGAAGACATTTTCATTATCCAAAACAACTCCTAACCATCTGGATGAAATAAAACATTACCTCTGCTGAATTTTGAACTTGTTTACCAAGTTATGCTGCTGAAAACAAAGATGGCCGCCTGCCAGTCAGCTGGATAGGAAATAAAATTGCAATGTGTGAAACAGAATGTTGATTAATCCAGATGGCTAGAGGACTGTGAAAATTCTGAAAAAACCGTCGGAGAATGTTAATAAACACTGCTGACGAATGTCTATGTAACTAGGTTAAAATACTATGCATGAGAATGATGTTAAGATAAAGATGTTGTTATAAAGATGCATAATTATAAATATGGTTAGAAGAAGTCGTGGAAGATTTAAAATGGCAACGCCTAATAAATAAGTATTAAAAGACACAAAAGTAAAGTTATAAATATTCTGTTTCATTGTGAAGAGTTTATGGTTGTAAGGGGCAATGGTATTTGAGAATACTGGTCATTCATTGGTTGAGGTGGGTTGGATCGGAGATGTGCGTGGAGAGAGAAAGAGGAAGTAGCGCGTGCTAAATTTACGCAGCTTGACTGAAAAAGACGCGTCGCAAACTATATGTAAAGTTTCGTTCGTGTTAACGAATATTTAGTTGGTGTCTTAGATGAATTGCTCAACAGTTATAACCAGGACATTTATGCTACATATTTTCTGGAGCAGCTGGGGATATTTCTATTCGGGCTTTGTCGTACAGTTGTGCACGTGCGTATATTAGCCTCAGGTGTTTGTGTTAGCTCGTTATTCTGTTGAGTGTATTTTATTTGCATTCATTAGCAAAGTTAATGGACTTTTAGCCACTGTATAGCTAACCTAGTACGTTCAAGGCATAGTTCGCCGTTTCCGACGTGGACACCTTGAAAATATATCAGATAGCGCTATGAGTTACAAAGTCAACGCTCATGAGTGCATTGGACCAGGCGGAAGACACTCTTCACCGAAAACCGGAAGATTGGTTAAAACCTGCAGAGACCAGGCCACCTTTGGGCATCTGTTCACCATCTGGTTCTTGGAGACCGAGAGACTGGTAACACCTGCAGATTGGACTCAGAACTCATACTCAAGGTACCACACTTGATTTTATTGCTATGAGTGAAACGCTTCCCTGCGTCGCATCAAGCCTGCAACAAGGACTTTATTTTTATCTTTATATGCCGGCTTGTGTGTGTGTGCTTGGTGAATGTGGGCCCCTGAATTTGGTATGACAGAAAAATGTTAAATTGCAGGGAGACAAAATGTATTTATTTTATTTATTTTTTTAAGCAGTTCAAAAGTAAAAGATGCGTTTATTGTGTCTAAAACTGATTCCAGTGTGATGTTTGGTTATTTCTATGAATAGTAGATAAATATTAGTTTGGCTGTTGCTGTTGTAAAAGAGGGTTAAGTAAACATAACTTTATATTAGTGGTTTTACAGTTCATCAGAGGTGAATTAAGGGAATCAAGACAATTTAAAGTGTGTAGGTAAAAGAGAAACGGTAAATTACTACCTTTAGTATTCTTTACTGCAAATTATGTTAATAAAAAAGAACTCAGGGCCCTTACCTGACTAAAATAGGACTAGGTGGGAAACATAAAAACAAGAGACTGTTTGCCAACAAGTTTGCCATATCAGTTTAAAATGTTATGTCAAAAGCTGACATGTGCCCAACAGTACTGTTTGAGCATAAGTTAAAATTTAGATTTTAAGATGAGCAGATGCATCATACTTCGCAGGAGAGGACATTGGGATGCAGATAAAAGTTCTCCCAGAAGCATACAAAGAAAAAAGAAACACCCACTCATGTTTAGTCCTGTAAAGTAGATTTAAATTAATTTCTACAGTTCAACTGCTTCATTAATATCCCCCCCAGCAGATGACCACCAGGTGAGACACTCTCCAGGCCATGCAAGAAAGGCAGATGATGTTTTGTTGTTTTTATGTGTCCTGAAAATACCCTGTAAACCAAAATGATTTTATTATCCCTAGTGGGAGTTGGGCTTGGCCTTTAAATCATACTTAACAGGGAAACATGTTTCCCCTGGTAATAGCTTGCCTTACCTACCACCTTATCACTGGTCTTGGTGTTATAACCAGTTTCAAGACAGAACTATTTTGTCATCACTGTGTATCACCAGTCTGTCACAGTGAATTCTGATTTTCAGTACCCGTTTCTCTCATGAATGAGTCGGTGCACACACAAACACAGACATCCCAGCCTGGGAAATGAAGCCTGGATGCCCCTCGAGGCTGCGGACACAGGAACTTCCCTGTATCAGTGTCCCATTCTTCATTCCTGAGAGCTTCTCTTTTCTCTCTCTAACCTCAGCCTCTGGGTGCTTCCTCCTGACATGTCACGGCAGAGGTCCAGAGTCAATAAAAATACACTTCTCTGGTTACTCGCTCACTTCCATCATGATGGGCCTGAGTGAAAGGAGAGGAGATGATTGTTAAAGTTCTCTGTGTTGATATCTCTTTCCGTGCCTTGGTCAAATCATATATATGCTGGTTTATTTTACCCCAGTTAGACCCCAAAAACAAATTACCTAAGGTTTAGACAATGACAGTAAGTCATCATTAATTTTGTCAGATCCTTATCTGTGGTGGTGGTTTCAAGTTTGAACATTTGTACAGACAAATATCTGGAAATTATGACATTTATTTCCAACTGGACCTTTCTCAGCATGACAATTATTGATTACAAATTAATATAAAGCATGCATGGATCACTTGATTCTATTTTGATTGGTCTGAAGGATAGATGTGTAGAGGATGGAAACATTTTTTTAAAGTTATTTTTCTGGGTTTATGCCTTTATTTGATAGGACACTGAAAATAAACAGTGTAACATTGATTTTTAAAGTTAGTCAAACTCCAAAAACATCATCACAATTAAAGTAAAGAGAAGTAACATTATTGCAAATGGCAGGTCTACAAATAGCCTGTTGCTAAGTGTCAGCTCAGTGATTCAGAAAGGAAAGTGACAGTTAGTTGACTGTTAGTTCACAGTGACTAAACAAGACAAACATCTCGTGTTCTTGCGTTCTTGTAACCAATATCTATTATAATTTCAAAAACATTCAGAGGATATTGTGTCCTTCTAACCCTAAAATTACAAGTCTTCGCTAATCATGTTCCCACTCCAGTTTGTTCCATTTTGTCATTTGTATTTCTATTTTCAACTACAAAGAATCAGAAGAGGAAAAAAAATGTGGTCAGTTAAAGTTAATGAGAAAATAAAATAACACCAAAGGCAGACAGTGAGTCATGAACAGTATGAATAGGATGGTCAACCAGCAGTACTGACACGATTCAACTCCTGTGGTCCAGACAAAAGCCCCCGATTCTTGTACTGTTATTTGAAGCATGACCACATTGTGTCTGATTCATTATTATTCCATTATGGTCAGACACAGAGATGGATGTATGTGGATTAAACAACCAACCACTGTTGAATAAAATTATATAATCTATACTGTAAATGCACTGTACAAATTTTACAGCTCAGAGTTTATGAGAATTTCACTTTGTATGGCTCTGATGTAGAGTGAATGGTCTTTCTGTTCTATGGTCTTTCAAAATCCACCTTTATAAAAACAAGAAAAAATTGACACCTTTTTAATGCTATGTCAGCTACGTGGTAAAAAATTGAAGGTGGAAAAATTGTACAGTACATCAGTTTTACAGAACATTATTTCTCTTACCAGTAAATGCTGTCAGAGTAAGAACGTTGTTTTTAATATCCAAAGAAAATGTTGTCATTGATCCCAGATGTTTTTCTTTTTTCGACTCTCTGTTTCTCAATATTGAAGTAATTACAGAAACATTCCACCGGGAGGAAAATCAGAGCAAACGAGAGCTGTCATTTCCCTAATGAAAGAGCCTGTTAGTATTTCTTCATAACTTAGTGTTTGGCTGACAATATGGGCTTTATGACACTTTCAATTTACATTTCTATCACACTGGTGGGGGGGTGGCCGAGGGCTGATAACACAAGGCTCTCATTGATGCACACACTACAGCGCGGGCACACACTATCAGAAACGCACAGATCAGGTGGTGTTTCAGAGAGCTTTTGGATTGAAGCCTGGCAGATACCTGACCTGCAATTTTAGCACACGAAAAACTCACATACGCACACCCTTCAACACACACACACACAAAGCACTTTCAGACTGCCTCTCCACTTTTACATTATCATTTTTGGCATGACTTCAATGAGACGCAGGTGAGAAGTGCAGCAGGGGAAACTGAAACCTTATGCCCAGCATGTTGACACAGTCGAGAGTAAAAGGAAGGCAGAGTGGCTCTTTAGATTGTATTGACCCCTGTGAGCGAAGAGAGGTGAGCGGAGATCGAGGGGAGCAGTTTGACTGACAGTCGCTGTGTACAAGAGGCTGTGGTTTGTAAAAGGCTAACGTGCAGGCCAAAGCAGGGATAGAACACAAATGTCTTTCACAAGACTTATTTACTCCTGTCATATTTTTGGCCTCCTCTCAGGCTTGTTATGCTGTTGGAACGCTTTTCGTTGCATGATAGGTTACAGAAGTCAAGAGCAGATCTGATTTTCTTTCTAATGTGAAGCCAGACATTTTACACCTTACACAGGCTTGCCGCCAGGTTTAATCCTAATTTTTGTGGTGGGTTGTTCTTAAGGTTTGAGGCTTTGATAGCAAATGTTTTATCAGTGCATGGAAAAACATACCAGCTAGCACTACATGGTTTCCACCACTGAAGTCCATGCATTTTTTACATTTCGTAACACATTCTGCTCGGTTTGACTTGGTCCCAAGGTTGTGAGGTATTTCTGCATGTGAGGGACATTGTGCACCATATCCCTCTGTAGCCATTTTTTAAAAATCCCTCCATCTCTGTGGGCATTTGGGTCTTCTATCATGAGCAGGTACTCTACAAGGAAAAATGTGCATAATATGAAATGTAAACTTGAAGATACAGAGTCATAAATTGGCAGAATATGTAGAAGGTTTTATGGGAGATTAGTAGATTATCTTTGTTGTTGACCTTTGGCTTTTCATACTTATAATTCCAAGTGGTTCATCTGTATGTAACAGGCTTTATAAATAGAGTCCATGTGGGCATTTTTCTTTGGGGTTTAACTTACCACATGTACAAGTCATCAAGTTCAGGTGCAGCAGATACTATGTCTCTTTTTTCAACATTCAGATACACACACACACACAGAGGCCGAAGGAGAGCAGAAAACCACCGAACCAGAGGGATGAACGTCTGAGTGATCCCCGCGGTATTTGAGCCAGAGTGAGTCACACTGGGCGACGTGACCACTAAATCAAAGAGCTGTTTGAACAGCTGCATTCCTTCACACCCCTTCATCCTCTCTCTCTTGCTGTGCAGTAACACCAATTCTGGTTTCGCTGCTGACCCAAGCCCCCACCCCTCCCCAGCTCACGTTCTGGTGTGATGGAGATCAAGCTTAATGGAAAAAGAGCGCATAAGTGAGTTAAGTCATCCTTTGACTGTGGACAGGTGTCTGTTAGAGGTCGAGCGTAAAGATGAGAATGGGAAACTGTGAGGCTTCACAGCAGCCACTGAGGCTGATTTATGGACCAGTGACAGCCCCAGTGAGTCATTATGTAGCTTTCATTTCTTTTCACACATACAGCTGCCCTCCTCCAGAGTCATTTATTGATGAGTCTTTAGTTTTCAGTGACAGCCACGATAATTGTAATTGTATGAACAAACCCAGCACTGGAACATTTCTTTAGATTTACCAGTAATTCTAACTCTTCAGTGGTAGTAAGATATTGAAAACACTGATGAAACCAAGTTGCAACAGCCATGCTTGTAGTTTGTTCATGGGAGCTGTAGTTTTTTACTGTGCTCACACAGTAATTGATATATAACTTTGTTAAAATCACAAAGATTTACATGTCGTATAGCAACCGTTGTAGTGGATGCTGATTTGTCTGAGAATATGGGAAGTAAACCTCTGGAACATGCTTCAGTTTTCATAAAGACAAATGACGAAAATGCTGATTGAGAGATTGCAGTAAAGCTACTAAAACAGAAGTTAGTTTTCCAGCCACACTGTTTTATTTTTGTTTTTTTGCAAGCTTTTGGGGAGTGTTCTTATCATCACACCTTAATGTGATTTTACTGTCTTTTTGTAAAGCACTTGCAAACTGTGTGTAAGAGAAAAAAACCCTGATGTTTGATCTGATGAAGATTTGGCAGTCTACACTGGCAAGATAAAAGATTTATGCATAGAGATTGGAATCTGACACTCCTTCATAATTCTGCCTTTGAGCTAATCGTGACAATACAGGCAAAACTTCAGACTTCACAACAAATCAACAACCACTTCTGTGTTTCATTTGCCGTTCTTCTACAGTTGGATCCTTGAAAGAAATGAAGCATGACAGCATCTCCATTAAAAAGTCATCTTTTAACTCATGGTTTATTGTGAGACCAATTACTCCTGTAACTGACCTTCAACAGACTGAAAAAGAAACCGATGAGTTGCCATTCCCTTTCCAAAGAGGGATGAGCTGAATGAATGAAGATGTTTCCGTGGCTTTCAAACAGCTGGAATTACAACACAGGTAAAACGAGCCAAGAAAATGTCCAGGAATGTATTTGTAATGAATGGCCCACTATTCTGACTGGATCTTCCGTGAATATCTGCCTCTGTAATCCAAGGAGAAATTGTTGGAAAATTCAAATGTTGCTCTTAATCTGGTCATTTCAAACCTGAGGAAAAATCCTCTCAGTGTCTGCTGCAGCGCTAATGCAGAACAGATGAGGACCTTCAACTACCACTTTTGATCAGCTTAACTTCTGTAACAGTGGAGTTTTAAAATAATCTTTAAAAAAAATAAAATAGGCGCTGACATTTGGAAATGTTTTCATTTTCAGATATTATCGACAGAGTAAAAACAAAACAAACATACATGCAGCCAAAAAGGTCAGCATCACGGCATAAACAACATCAGGAACCGTCAACTTTTACTTTGAAGCCTCTGGCAGTGACATGACTGAGACATCAACTGAAGCATGTCATCATGAAAACTAATGATCTGAATACACTTGCACACTGCACATCAGAAGGAGAGGAAGACAGATGGAGTCTTGGAGTGGGCTGGAAGTTGAGGGCGGAGTTGGAATGATAATAGTAGGAAAGATAATTATTATTTTCTTTACCTAACACAGGCTTGGAGCAATAAACAACTCATAATCAACTTTTGACCTCAGCTGGTGACAGTCCTCAGAAAAGCTATTGGATTTATGACACATTTTAACTGGGTTTTGTTTTCAGCATTTTTGCAAGTCAGATGAACAAACCTGAAAATGTGTCATGTGATTGTTAAATGTAACGCACAATTGAACAAATTACTATGGTTGATAGATAACTTTGCACACCAGCATATCCAAATGATAGTGAAGAGAAACCATTTTGAACATCTAATTATTTCGTGCACAATCTACACTCATGTTAGTTTAAAGATCCCTTAGATCTTAAGTCTTGTTTTTTGACATTCTTTCTGTAAAATCAAACTTATTTGAGTACATCAGTATGGAGAAATCTGTCTTTTTCACTCTTCCACACCTAAACAAGCTTAGTTGGTCACACACACTTAACAGAACACAAATCTGGACACAGTGTTTGCAAATTAAACTTCTACCTGATATTTGAAGGAGGTGAAAAGATGTTAATGTATAATGTTGTTTTTCAAGAATCTTACATAGGTTTTGTTTAAAATCAGCCTGGATATTTTTATCAAAAATGTGAAGAGAGATCAGCAATATCTCCTAAACAAGTTGGAAAATCCCTCACTAAATTAAAAGTACCAATACAGCAATGTAAAACTACTCCATTACAAGTAAACTCCTGCATTCAAAATCCTGTTTATGTTTAAGTACAGATGATTATCCACAAAATGTTTTTAATGTAAAAGCACTGAAATGTCCCCCCGTGACTGATGTGTAAGCAGCTTTTTAATGTTTTCACTTTGTTTTTAATATTTAACTACTTACATACAGGTAGTTTCATCCAGTGGCTGGGGAGGAAAGGGTCTCAAGATAAATCGGAGGGGTTGTGAGATGATTAATGGGAAAGAACAAAAAGCAAAGTTCTGATACAAAAATGATTTCTAATCTTAGTTTTTTTCTGAAATATGTAACAGTTGTACATGTTTGGGCCAATTATTTAGAGGGGGAAAGAAGTTTAGTGGGGAAATGCCTCATTGGTTGGAACTGTGTGAAACAAGGAGCCCCAACCAGACACTGACTTTTTTGTGAGGGGTCACGAGCCAAAAATGTTGGGAAACAATGGTTTGATCTTGAACAATGTGTTGTATTTTATAGGCTTATTATATGTTTTTTATGTATGGGAGGAGGGGGTGGTGGGGATTGGTAATTGGGAACATGAGCTGAGATCAGACCTTTGGATCTAGTGTATCTGGTATGAGTGTCTGCCCACAGAGCCGTCAGGACACCCTGGATTCCAGTAAGTGCTTTATACCGTGAACACCATTTTTGCTTTGATGCTGTGACTAACCGCTCAGTCACACAACCACTTCCATCGCAACTAACCGTGCAGTCATGCCTTTTCTGGTCTGTGTGTCATTTGCCATTAATGTCATGTTTGCTTTTGAAATGTAAAACTATACATGTTTACAAGAACCAGAAAATTAAATGTGTTGTGAATATCAAAAACACCAATCATGTGGTTTGTTTCCCTGCTAAAACAAGTAGGTCCGGTGCATAAAACCTACCAAAGTTGAGTTATCTGGAAGGTTTGTTTGTTTGTGTTGGGAAGTCATAGATTAGAATAGATGGGATTACGGTAAAAAGCACAAAAACACCATCTAGACAAATTACAATTTCACACAAGAAAATCTGTGGTTTTACATTTCTGTAAAACCAAAGAAAATGTCATCACAGAAGTTAATCTCTTTTTCAGCAAAGGCATGCTTTTTATCTTTTGCTCTGCCTCAGATACAGACCTCTAGAGTTTTTTTCAAGTAATTGGCCCTAATGAAAGATGTTTAAATAACTTTGAAAATCCAGATCAGGAGTTTGTAACCACCGCAATGTTTCTGATTCTTCACTCTACTCAGAAATAGGAAATTTAAGAAAGTCACTTTACTGAGATTTTCAGGTAAATAAACTCTTGTGATCGGTATCAGTGAAGCAGTCAGTATGATGATGAAGCTAATAGACACTGTCATGTAGTCACTCTATTAAGCGATGATATAAAGCTCATTCAGGCAATAGTCAGTGTAGTAGCAACTTTCACCTCTTGTTTTGTGAGCTACCTGGTTGCTTACAAAATATCAGTTGGCCTCTGTGTCTCCTGTCTGGTCCAGCCTGGTCTCAGCCAGGAATAAAATGAAGTTGGTCCCTGTATCTGACCTCTTTGTTGATGAAAGTCTGGCCAGACACCTGACTTCATGCAGCGTCTGCTTGGAACAATTTTGGCATCTGCCTCTGAAAAACTCTTTACACTGCCAAATTTCACTTGCATACTGGCAAATGTTGACCCTGACAGAGACCCTCGGTTGACCAATGATGCCAAACTGACTTGAGTCTCATATTAATTATATGGAGTTATTTACTAAGCGACAATACAGTACTTTTTGGCAAGTTAATGTAGTTTTTGCTTTTGAGTTCGAGACTTCATATAGTCCTTGTTAGTGTGTAAAAATGGCACATTCATGTTGGCAGACAGGTCTACATTGTGTGGTTGATTGGAATGAATGCATCTGTCTTCACAGTAGTAATGTCTGATTGATCCACAAAGTTGGGAATGTATTCCAGGTGGAAGTGTATTCTGCTTGAACCAGCTACGGAGAGACTGGGGCCCTGACTCAAGAACAGCTTTGTAGTTAAGCTAGCTACAACTAAGACTAATAATGGGCTGCTACACAAATAACATTAACATAGGAGTAATAGTATGTTTAGCAATAACATGAACAATAAAATGACTAAGGGCAATTGTACATGTGATAAACATTATAGTGCAGCTTTTGACAACCTCTTCATTTCATAATTGCAGTTTTCTTGGCATGGCCTCACATAGAGGAAATATTTCACTTCTGACCAATCTTGACCAGACCTCCTCCACCAGCCCACACAGAGAGGTAATGCAGTCATGAAGACAGTCATATTGCTGCACACACATACAGCGAGACATACAGTACATACACACAGATACATGCACACAGAGTTGCAGATACTGTGCTTGTGCCAGGTCTTTTAAATTAGACTTTTATGTGCCATGACGGAAGTAGACCATGGTCAATATAACTGACCATCTGTAAATGGACTGAGTCATGTGATCTGTTACTGGAAGGCTTGCACATTGTCCAGATGCTTCTCTTTTCTGAGCATGTGTGAAGTGAATCCAGCACACTGCTTACTGAAAGTCATGTCTTATGATTTCAGGATTCTAAAAACATGAGGAATGTGTAAACCGGGTGTGCATGCAGACAAATATACAAATACTGTAAACTGCACAGTGCAATCAGGAGCACTTGCAAGCCTGCATACATACACACTCACACACACGTAGACACACTCACATTCACAGAGGCTATCTTTGTTTATTGCTATCTGTTTTTCCATGTGTTCAGACTTATTTTTAAAATATTAAAAATAATCAGGATGTGCTGTATAAGCAAGAAATATTTGTCACTACTGAGAGCGGGGACAGTGGGTGTATGTCTACGGGCCACCTCACAGGATCAAATACATCCACTTCCCAGTCTTTATAAAATGAAACATATGTTCTCATTTCATATTGTAAAATCCTTTTGAAGATTTCTCTAAAGAGGCAGAATCAGATGTTTGCTTGGGAAACCTCAGAAGACCCCAGCTCTGTTTGATCTTCACAAACAGAGCAGCTTTAAAGTGGAAATGTACAGATGTACGGTAGTATCAGTATTGACAAGAGAGGGGTCCATAACAGGCTTCAAACAGACTCCTTTTTATAAGATAATAGAACAGCATTAAAATGTTGGGGGGGAATAGGTTATGGATAACTATTATTGTTCATTTTTACTTTTTTCCCCAGATTATTTTATGTTTTGAATTTGTTTTATGGGTCATTACACAGCATGTGAAGTGAGAGGTCATGTAAATACAGACTTTAGTCAAATTAAAACAGACAAATAAGGAAAGGAATAATGAAACATGGAAAGCAAGAAGTTATAAAATTGTGGACTGCTGGTTTCAGTAAACTCAAACCTTTAGTTAACCTCAGTCAAACTAATCTTGACATTACCCTTTATAACAAAGGGTGTCACACAGGTTTCTAGTTGTCTGGCAAATTTAGAGATTTACTCGTCAGCCCCATATGTCAGTGTGTCATATGGTTTTAGGTTATGGAGACATTTTGATCTGACCTGACAGGGTGATGTGCTGGTTAGTGAATTCCTGACTATCCGAGGAGTCATGACCCCCAGTCTTCATCCTGACCCTACAGCTAATTTTAGTGAAGAACTAAAAGTGGTTTTAGTTGGCTGCGAAGAGCAATGCATGATGTAAAAAGCAACAGGTAACAGGTTTTTACCTCAGACATATGTGACATATGTATGCAGAGCTAGAGAGGATGATGTACGTTGGATAAGTATTTATATGAAACGGCCTCTGTGGGCTAAGGTGGGGGGGCGGGTTGGGGGGGTTGTGGAAATCAAAAACAGGTGTGTGTGTGTGTGTGTGTGGGAATTGTAATGCTCATCTTTTTGTTTGTGCATCTAAGGTAAAAAGAACACCTGCAGCTGTTTCCTCTTTAATGTCTGAGAGGTTGAGAAACATGAGATTTGTAAAGAGGCATCTGCGTGAAACCAAACACACACACACACAACCAGGTCACAACCATCACAATGTTTTTACCATTTTCATTGTGATGTGTCAACAGCTTGGATAGATTAGCTTGAAACAAAAGTCATTTAAAGTAGGCTGTGTATTGATGACTGACATTTTCTCCATTTCTCAGACAACATGATGATTGGATGAAGGCACTGTTCCCAGCTGCTGTCACTGGTCTTTGCATCTGATTTCCACACTGGTTCTGGAAATGAAATGTTCCTCCTGAACTATCAATCAAAATGAGTCAATGCAGAGGGCCAGCCATACATTTGCAGTGGGCTATCATGCTTCATTTTACATCTACAAGCCAGCTTGTAATTTTTAAGTTTGAAGAGGTGGCAAGAAACACCTCAGCTTTCACCGACTGACAGTACATATTCTCAACTAATTAAAACTTAAAGTGAATTCTACTGAGAAGAGCAGTGAGAGTACAGCCTGTTACTATATATTAAAGTTTTCTCCGGGCATCTCACAGTATGAACAGCCTAAAAAAAACACACATGATCATATCTCATATTACCATATACAGTACATCCAAAATAGATTTGTTATGTCCCCTGTGAGTAGGTGTTCTTTTTCTTTTTTCAGTTTTTTAATATAGTGTGAACAGTGAAGAGGGTCAAGAAGTTGGATTTGAGTGACACAAATATTTTAGAAAACTGATTTTATGACACCAGTGTGGCCTGTGCAGGTTCAGGCAGTTAAAAAAAACAGTGAGGCAGATCAGTCAGATGTTAAGTCTTTGGATGAGTGGAAGTTGGAGAGACATCACTCAGTTTCCACAAAGTCTGTATTTGTAACGCCGTCTCCCTCTCTCTCCCTTGCTCCTTCTGTCTTTTCTCATCTGTGTCTTATCTTTGCACCGTCCATCCTCACTTTCATCTTCCTGCCTCCTCATTCTCTTGCACTTTTATAAAATTCTAAATTGGCATGACTGAAGCCGGTGCAGTATTGCCAAAGCACAGAATAGTAACAGCTTTACAGTTGGATTAAACAGAGAGGACTGAGTGGAGAGTAGCAGAGCTGGTAAAAATAACTTTCTCCACTAGGAGGAGCTTTAACAGGTCTTGGGAAGGTTGGGTTGCAGTGTCGTCATGGGTCCATATTTCACACATGTGGTCAGGAAACACTCTAGAACTGGTCTTTACATGCATATATACATATACTCATTAATATATACAGTTTAAATGTTTATTCACACCTGTACATTAGTTCCCCTTTTCTATTTTATTTCAATTTTAAACTGTAAATGATGTCCTCCCCTGCAAAAACACTGACATCCCTGTTACATTGCGCATCTGTGAGATCGTCTCGGACTGCTGAAACCTCTTATCATGCGAGGCAGCTCCGGCCTGATCACGATTTTCCCCCCAGTCTGTTGTGTTTGTCTTGCAAACAGCAAGCAACAGAAAATTAAGCCCCTAATTCGTTCTTCATGTCAACAAACCGTATTGTATTTACTCAGACGTCTGACAACATCAACATGTGCTCGCTGCCCCCGTGTGAACCGTAGAGTTTGTGACGGTATGGTGCGCAGAGCCAGAACGCATAGATCGGCCTCCCGAAAAGACCTAAAGCCTCCCATCTGTATCCATGTCAGTAAATCAAATAAAAAAATAATAATAATAAAAAAAAACTGTCACTCTAATCTGTGAAGGTCTGGCTGGTTTCATACAGAACATTTTAGTCATGGTGACATACATTTTAAACCTTTGAGTTTCACAAGAGCTACTTTTAGGGTTTTTTGTGTTTTTTATTTATTTATTGATTCATTCTTGTATTGTGCACCAGTGTACCAGTGCACACAGCCGTAATGATATAATACAGAACCAGAAAACAATGAACATACATCATGGACAGAACACGCTTCCCTCAATGCTAAACCCCAAGATGTTTTCAACAAAACATTTCACAAAGTTTGCAAAAATCATTCATTTTAATAGATATTTACTACTAAAACAGTATTTATAGGCTATCAACAATTTCTTTAAGGGCTCTAACAGGCAATGCAGTGTGATTAGGCTATAAGAAACTACTGAGGTATTATCAATGTATGGAGATAAGACATCATCAAGTTAAGGAAAAAGCTACATTTGGTCAACATGGTGAGTGACCTTGTTGCAGCCTCATGAAGTCTGTTGATCCTCATTAAAAGGTGGAGTTCTGTGGTCTCCATGTCTGCGCTCAGATGCGTGGCAGAATAAAGTGCTGTTATTGCGGGTTTTCTCATGTTAATGCCTCCAGTTTGTAAGGCATTAACTAGCAGGGTATGATAATCTATCAACGGGATCTCCACTGGCACCCTTGATTGTCTGTAGGCCTCCCACTGGGTGACAACAAAGAGACCTCATCCAGTCTGAAACGAAAAATAAAAAAGGGGTATGAAATCAGGGCTACAAACTATTATTGATCTGGGTGATAGTGATAAAACATTGGCATTATTTGTGGGTTTTATTCTCCCAGTTAGCGTTAATCTTAATGGTCTGCGGGGTTCACACCTTCAGTTTATTGACATGAATGATGTGAATGGAGACTTTACGCGTCACGGGCGGGGTGTTGTTTAATCACATTACTGCTGTGTGTGTTTGTGTGTGTGTCAGAGAGAGAGAGAGAGAGAGAGGTGGAGGGAGGGTTATGGAGGCAGCCTAGGGGGTAGGTAGAGTGGAGTTGCTTGACAGAAATGCTCTCTCTCTCACACACACACACACGTCGGAGAGAGAGGGAGAGTTGCAGAGCCGCAGATACAAACAGTGAGGACTTGGCAGACAGACAGAGCAGTGTGCAGAGAAGTTTGGTTTTAAGGCTTTTCTCTGGAAAGTACAGCTCGTCCGTGCAGTTTGCTCATTCACACTAGGCTCATCTTCAGTAGGAGAGGGGTGGGGGAAACAAACTTTTATTCCGTGTTGGCTTCAGGTGTGTTTAGGCGGCGTGGACCCGTTGGTTCATTTTGGGCTTAAGACGCTCAAACTTTTGGATAAACTCATCCAAACATTGCAGATCATCTCGAGGAAGGCAATGCAGAGAGGGGGTGGTGTGGAGAGAGTGGTCCGGCACAGTGAGGGCATGTTCTGACCCTGTGTACAAACCCCAATGACCACCTCTCTCTCTCTCAAACACACGTGAAAACAGCGGTGCAGCGTCCATGTCCAGGCTCAAGCCAGCATGACTCTGTCCGGCGGTTTGTCGGATACTTGTCAGCTCATTTTACGTGACCGCATGGAGCCGGGGCTGTGGAAATAAGGCTTCATCCATGCTTTCTGGGGAATAGTTATTGCGACACGTTGTGAAGCAAAAGCAGGCTACCGTGCACATTTTGGAGAGAGCTACGATGCGGGGCACTTTGGGCGCATTCATTCAGTCCTGTCTGTTGCTGCTGGTCCGAGCAGACCAGTGGAGGATGAAAGACTCCGCCAACTGCGAGTTAAACAGGAAAGTAAGTTGTCATGAAACAAGAATGAATGAGTGAGTGCACTGCTTAAATGTTTCTAAAGTAGCTATTAAGCTTATTCCACTGTAAATTATTATCTGGACACCTCAAAGTAGCCACATCATCTTAAATTTTGTAGTAGTTCATAAAGTTTTGTGTCAGTTAAAAAACCCTGAAATTCCATTTACCCTTCCGTGTAACATGTTATTTACCTTTTCAACATCAGGAACAAAATGTGTGGATCAATGCCTTCACTTTGACTTACATCTCCTTGTAGGCTATGCTATTTGTTTAATCATTTAACCTTGTTCCCAGTTTGTATTCAGAATGTACTCAGTGTAATATATTGGTAGAATCAGTCATGTCTGTGGAGGAAATCCCTGATTTCCTTTGTCCATGTCCATGTTTTGTGTGGGTCTGTCACTATTGACTGTTTTTGTTATTGATTAATCTGTTATTTCTTCAATGAATTCATTGAGTTCATTAACTTTTTAGACCAAAATATATGGAAAAATTGTTTGCTCACCACAAGTTCACAGAGACCATGGTATCGTATTCAGACGTTTTGATTTTTTTTCTGACATAACAGTCTAAAACCTAAAGAACTTAAATTAATAATTTAACAATTATTGTAATCAACAGTGATATTCAAAACTGGTACCTGAGACTGAATGTCAGTTTGTTTGATAAATGACAAACATAATGACATTTTTCTGTTGATCAACCAATCCACAAACCACCCACTTATTTTAGCACCAGTTTTGTGTATTGGCTTTGTACAACAGGCAGATCTTTGCATACTGTCCATACGGATGTGTGTACTAAGGGCAGAGCCATCAGATCAAGACTTACTCTGTATTTGTCTATTGTATTTTACAAATGTTTGAGATTCCTTAACCTCCCTTTTATTGATCACCTTTCAGACTTTCTTTGATTAGGTTTTTTTCTAACTTGACAGTCATGCTCTTTAAACTGACACAGACCATTTAGGGTTAGATACAACTGAAACAGGAAGGCAAAACATTCTAGGCAATAGCTCAAAGTCTGACAATCACCGACATGTGTATTGTTTGTTTGGCACCTGGGTCCTAAGTGACCTGTTAATAAGTCATTATCAGTCTGTTAGCAGTCTGTCTACTAAACAGTTTTGCTGGTTGGTGTCAGACAGGCCCAGTGTTGCATGAAGAAACTTCTAACTGATAACGGATTTCTTCCCCCTTTTCTGTAAATTCGGCACTCTTTGTTTTGTGTCTTCATCTATCTGTTTCCTTGTATGCCTTCCACATGTTTCCTGCTCGCTAATATTCAGTGCTGAAATGCTTGGTCAATTGACAGGAAATAATTTTGATCATTACATATGGCAAGCATTCACTGCCTCCAGCTTCTCAAATATCATTGCAAATGGAATGTCTCTGGCTTTGAAACTGTTGGTTGGACAAAACAAAACTGTGAATACAACACCCTGGGCCAAGTGAACTTGTGTCAGGCATTTTTATTTTCTGACATCTATGAAGATATGAATTTGAAAAACATGTAATAAAAATAATTGCAATGTTTTCATCTTATCCTCCAGCAAACTGACTTAAACTCCTTCCTGTGGACGATCAAACGGGATCCCCCCTCATATTTCTATGGCACAATCCATGTTCCCTACACACGTGTTTGGGACTTCATCCCCGAAAACTCCAAGCAGGCCTTCCAGGAGAGCAACATTGTCTACTTTGAGCTGGACCTGACGGACCCTTACACCATCTCAGCTCTGACCAGCTGTCAGCTGCTTCCTCAGGGTGAAAACCTGCAAGACGTCTTACCCAGAGACATCTATCGGAGACTTAAAAGACACCTAGAGTATGTAAAACTCATGATGCCTTCGTGGATGACGCCGGATCAGAGAGGGAAGGGACTCTACGCAGACTACCTCTTTAACGCCATCGCTGGGAACTGGGAGAGGAAACGGCCAGTTTGGGTGATGCTGATGGTAAACTCATTAACTGAGGCAGATATTAAGACACGAGGGGTGCCAGTGCTTGACCTGTACCTGGCCCAAGAGGCAGAGAGGATGAGGAAGAGGACGGGGGCTGTCGAGAAGGTGGAGGAACAGTGCCATCCACTCAACGGGCTCAACTTCTCCCAGGTGAGTTTGAAACTGTACTAATTGGTGCTCAGGCCAAAGGTTTGCCTGTTTTTCTGTCGCACACTCAGAGCAGTGTTGCAATCTGCATGTTTTCATGTGACCTTCCCTGAAGGTATCAGTTTTGCAATGAAAAAAAAAATTGAAATGCGATAAATGGAATTCATGATTCAGTCTGTCTGATACTTATGGCTGGTCTCTAAAAGTATCCTAGTTAAGGCTAACTAAGATTTAGCTAAGTTTTATAAAACCAGATTTTCTGTCTGTTACTTCTTGACATAGCATTGGACTGCAGGGTTATAATTAAAATTTACATGAACATAAAAAGACTTTTAATTTACAAATGCTCCCATAGTTAAGAATTTATGTTTAGCTGAAGCTATATCTTAGCTTACACATCTTAATCACTTCCATATGCAGAGCATTTTACATTTGGGAAAAAACAATTTGGTTAACAGTATCGGTATCAGGGGTGAAAAGATGGATTGGTGCATCCCTAATTCATTTCACTGATCAGCACATCCTGGTTACCACACCATGTCCACTTATTTTCTCTGAATGGTACATCCAGTGTGTGCTATGGGTGTCAAGTGATACATTGCTACGCAACACAGCTAGTGGGTTTACCACTCAGACTTTGGGTCTGTTTCAATAAACTCATGTCAAATCTGCTCTGCCGAAGAGGCCTCACGTCTCCTAAAATATTTAAGCTCAAGAGACTAAGATGTATAATACAAATGACAAAGACCAGATGTATAATTCAGATTTCTTCCTTTTTTTTGACAACAAGGCATGTAGTTTTCTCTTTTTCCCATAGCTCAGTCGAATGGAGAAAGGTGTGGTGTTAATCAGCTGTACAAACATTCAGCCGTGCTCCACCACGTCCTTTGTTATTAAAGAAAAATGGATCCTAATGACTCAAGTCTGAAATCACCAGAAAAAAAGGGAACCTTGTTCCTCAAACCAGCGCACTTAAGTCCCCTTGTCTGCCTGTCTGTCTGTCTGTGCCCCTCACGACCCTTTCAGCATTACAAACATCTCTCAAAGGCAGCAGTCACTATGAAATCATGTTGCGTATTATTGTGGAATTTCTGCTAATGCTGGTCGAGAGCTAAGGGGATTACACTTGACCATTTACCCTAACACCCAGAAGCTTAAAATGTTGTTATTTTAAAGTAGGCCTTGTTGGCCTCTCAGACTAAAAGTCTCTGCCCAAACCACCCAGCAGCACTTTTATTAGCATTTGCTTGAGTTGTAGAGAAAGAATGGAGGATGTCAACAATTATACAGCATAACATATAATCAGTCAAATTTAAAATTACATGATTTTTGTCTCTTGTTTGCACAGGCAGTTAAATAGAAATTAATTTCCCATGGCAGTATTTATTTCTTGACAAACACAGGGAGTATGAGTAAGAATTAACAATTGCTAGGAGGGAAGATATTTTTATATGACTTGGATATAAACTTGAGTCAATCCCCCCACCCCCCTTCATTATACTTGTGTAATTTTTGGCAGATAAGATGTAACTGTTCCTTGTGTTACTTTAAACCAGTTTTTAATTTGGATGCCACTGTCATCACCAGAAAGGCGACAGCCTTGGCCATTGGTTGACCTTTATTCTGACAGGCATTCTCATATGGTACAATGTACAAAGTGTCTGACCTTGACACTGTGGACCAGGGTTTGCATCACATTTCTTCTGTTGGTTTCTTTTAACCATGACCACCATCTTTCACAAACCTCATCCAAATAGTTTAGTAATCTCAAAGAGGTTGCAGATGATCACTAATCATTTTCACAATGGTCGCATTGGTCTTTTTCCAGAAGGCATTGACAGACAACTTATTTTGTCGTTTAGATATTGGGACCTGTTATGGATATCATAGAAAGAGAATGGGTGGCTGAAATTGGGTTTGTCAACAGAGCTATAAAGACTGAAAACTTCCCATCATCACAGCTTTCATTGAATTAGGTCCACAAAACCTCCAGAAGGCTCAACAATGAATTCTAGTGTCCCAGAAACAACCTCTACCCTGACACTGCACCAACACTGCACACAGCTTGGCACTCCATAATTTCCACGCTCAGTTTCAATCTAATCAACAGCAGCTTGATGGACGCCTTGACCCTGCTGGCTTGAAGCAGCCTGCTTAATACCTCAGTAAACATTTTTTCACTCACAGTTTTGCCTTGTAGTTGAAAAGGGCAATTCCATTTATAACCATTTTAGCTTAGCTCAACTGTAAGATGTCCAGATAGAGTGTGATGACTGAGATACACTTTCGGTTAAACAATGCTGCCGCCTCAGCCGCCATTCTTGACTGAAAGTACTGTTTAATCAGGCTACAACTAGAGAAATGTATTTACGGTCTGTAATAGCCTCTGTAATGTTTTCACTGGCCATTTGCATTTGGCATAAAACAGACCATAAAGGAAAGGAGAAGGAAAATGGAAAATAAAATATTCATGTATTGAAGTAGTGAAAAGTTCTTTCCTTGTGCCTTTGTTTAGGGAAAACACATATTGCTGACCTGCTTGCTTATTTTCAGTTCAGATGTTGATATACAGTTATCATATAAGCTGATATTCAGTAGATTTTATGGACAGAGTTGATGCAGACGTTCTCTTCTTCATTGAAAACATCAACACAAACCCTGACTGGATGAATGCACCATTTGCCAGTCTGTCTCTTGTCTTTGTTTCTGATTTCCACACTGGAAAATCATGGTGGCTGTTTTGGTATTGTACTGAAATGTAGTTCTGAAGAAGTAATCATGCTTCATTTAACATCTGCAGCACACAGTTTCGATTGTTTTGGTGAAGCTGGGGGGTGGGAGTGGGGGGGGGGGGGTGAATCACACTATTATCTGCATGCTTGGCCAGGACATTTTTTATCTCAATGAGCCATTTTAGTTATTATTATCTAAACCACTCCACACAGTCAATTGAATAGTCCACCCTCCAGCTGCCAGGCTCAATTGATTCTCAGCTGACGGTTTCTTGACTCAGATCTTATTATGGTGAAAACTGAGCTCCAGGTTTTGATGAGTTGTTACCAGTGGTCAGTGATTTAAAAGCCAGTGTATACATGAAACTAAGTAGTTCATAGCATGTAATATCAGACTACATCATAAGGCAAAAGTGTTTATCTGGCCACATTATAAGGTGGGAAAAACTAGCTGTCATAAAAACGAGAGGGGCAAGAAAATTGCTTAAATATGGGAATAATGGTGTACACTGTTCAACAGTCTGTTATTGAAAACATTCAAAGGATTCATAGTGTTGCATTTGTTTGTACACATGAAAAGTGATGAAGAAACTGTGTGAAGAAAAGAAAAAGAGAGCTTGAGAGAGTTCAGGTGTTTCATGCTTTGGCACCTCCACACCTGTGTGTAGCTGGTATGTTTGTCAGATTGTCCATTTCGGAAAGCTGCAATGTTTGTCAGAACCAATTCCAATGCAAGAAAAGTGTTGGGGGAAGGGCTGTTAAAGCACTTTGGTTGAAGAGTATTGGCCTTAGCCTTTTTGAGTCTGAAAGAGTCTATCTTTGTCATAGCTTTGACTGTCACTGTCTCCTGATGAGCCTCTAATAAAGGGAAAATGGCCTAAAAATGTTGCTCTTTGGCTTTGTGTGGCTGTGTTGAATTGCCTAACATACATATTTATTGCATGTAAAAGATAGGGTGCTTTTTTTTATTACAAGCAACGTGTCCATTTTTGAGTTTTCCTCCCACTATAAATTAAGCCCTTTGAGCTCATTATTTTCAAACCACAATGAATTATACTTTCTTTACTCAGATCTCTAATCTGGCTAAGCTTGACTGCTCTTATTCTTGCACGGTGCCCCTCGTCTTTTGAAGACCAGGCTCAGCCTTGCCCATTACACTAAGTGAGCTTGTTGAGGACAACAATGGCCGCATGAAGGCCGGCTTTCTCTGTCACCGTTGTTGGAAACCCACGGGACATTCCACACCTCAGTGGAGCAGACCTGCTAATGAAAGTGTTGTTTCTTTCCTCCCATCACTGGGAGTAATGGTGCATGGAGAGGTGATGAATGCAGGTCTCAGTGTACGTCTAAGAGAACAGAGAAGGAATGTTTGAAGCCCATTTGGTTCATTCATGTCCAGGGAGGGACTGGAACAAGGAGAGATGCAGACTGAGATCAGTAGAAGAGCCATCAAGGAAGGAAGGCGTGACTCGGTCTCCATTAAAGGTACTATGACGTTACCTGTGTTTGACAACCTTGTAACTTCAGTTGTGGTATTTTCTTTTCACTCGAACTGATGGGCTACAGGGCTCTGGATCTGTTGGGTTTCAGGAGACAAGGTCCAATAAAATCCAAAACAAAACCCACTGTTATAACTTGAAAGAAGTACAAAGCTGTCAGCCTGAAAATACAGTTCTTTTTTCATTTGATGGAGCAATTCAGTTCTCTTTACATTTTCAATTCTCATCTCTCATTTCTCTGTTCATCTCCTGATGAGATGCATAAAATATGAGGAAGTTATTTCACTAACCAAAACCAAACATAATTTCTGCCCTATGTGAAAGTGAGTATGAATCAGGCTCAGTAGCACTGGTGATTTTAACCCAATTATCATATCTTCCTGCCTGTGTGTAATTTAGACATTTCCATACCCAATTTCAGAAAAATGCTCTTCCTCAAATGTGGCTATAACAAGCATATCAGGCTCATATCCAAACTTGTCCTGCTTACATCTCCTTACACAACAATGTTAGGATTTGGGATTGCACAGTTTAGTTAGAGTTTTTTTAACTGATCATCTTGACCCTTTGGTCAAGAAATATTCTTTGCACAGAGGGAACAAGATCTGTTCTCAATTACAGAAAAAAGGTCAGTTCTTGAATCAGCAGATTTGTGGGAAAACGTCTGCGTCCATGACTCTGATCTAAGAGGTCACATACAAACAGACAGCTCATTCTGCACCAAAACTCATTGGACAGGACAGACGCTGTCAGAAAGTATGAGCATCTCAAAACTCCCACACCCTGTGCTGTCATGATCGTAATGGCAGCTAAGTGCGTTGGTTATGTAAATTCTATAAAAAGTGAAGCTACACATTGCAGACAGCTCTTTTTTCCAGCCCAGCACGGGTAGCGCTTTGGGCAAACTGATTTTCAGAGCGTGCCCACAGGGGAAAATCTGTGTCAAACCCCTCAGTAATAAGCATAGATGGCAAAATGAGAGTGATGATGATAATGATGATGAGGAGGTGTGTGTGCATGTGTGTCATAGGTTAGTTCTTAAAGGAATAGTTCAAAAATTTGGGACTGTTTTTCATGTGTCCAGTAAATACAGTAAATACTGAGCTGCTACTGGTGGATGCTTAGCTTAGCACAAAGACAGGAAACAGGTGGGAAGAGGTGCTAATTTGACACTTTATATCTCATTTGTTTAATAATCTAGATTTAATACTTTAATAATTTGTACAATATCCACAGAAAATGTAAAAGTGTGAAAATGACAATATGTTATGTTACAGGAAGTTATGTGCGGGACTATTTCTTGGCTGGGTGACTTCCCATAGCCACTGCACCCCCTAACTAACCACCCTTTGTGTGTGTGTGTGTGAGAGAGAGAGAGAGCGAGCAAGCATATGCTGGCATGATGACAGTATTACACAGCAATACACCGGCAGCAAATCTGATTAAATCTCATTTGTCCCGGTGGAAAGAACCATAACTATGCGGTCCATTGATTCAGTGAGCATCAGAGCAGAATGGCCTGCAGTGATGAAATGTATATGTGTACTCACATGGGTACAGCCAAGAAATGACTAGAACAGCCATAAATCATAACCTGTACTCATATTTATTAAGCTCATTAAGGTATTTCAAGTGGAGCTTTGATGCTTTGCCAGATGATTATCTCAGTTTAGAGAATATTAATTTGTTATTTAGACAAATGATGAATTATGTGGACATGTTTAAATAACTGATGATACAGTTATTCCAAGTACATGTCACCATGTGAGATATTAACAGGAAACATGCAGTATGATTTCTTAAAACCAGAAAAAGAAGACGTTTGTGCAGACAGATTAAAGTGAAATATCTTGACATATGCTTGAACAGTCCTCCTATCCTTCAAAATAAGACTAATTCACCTGTTAAGCAGCTCATTTTTTGCAGGACAGCTGTATGTTTATTTTCACTCCCATTGTAGGAAGTGATTTGTGTAACTTAGTTCATAAGTTGTTCATTTGATTTTCATCTTTAAATTGTTTGAAATTTGTAATTCTACTTCAATCGACTTTGATCAAAGGGAGTAAACTTTCCATGTTTAATCACAGCATGGGGTGTATTTGCCCAGTGTGTATTTGTTCAGATAATTGCCTGTATCTGTTTATTGTTGTTTGTGTCTGTGTGTTACATGAATGTTTGATCAAGTGCTTTTCTAGAGTTCATATTCGTGTATGAATGAGCACTTGTATTTGCGTGTGTCATGTGTGTATACAGTTCTACGGTTGAATTTCCAACATGTCTTCACAGCTTCTTTTGAGTCCCTGGTTTCATGTCGCACTGAGGTGCTTGATTTCCTCCCCACTGTTGACCAAACAGTCCGATATTAGATGTCTGGCATTTCCTCAGACATTATCTGGCCATCTGTCTGGTTACATGACACCAGAGACAAAGATGCAGAGCAGAGCTCTATAGATAAAAATTGAAGCGTGAAGCCTGTCAACAAGTCCTTGTAAAGAAAAGACGCCCTGGGGGTCATGAGTGTGATTTGACTGTTGATATAGACTGGTGACAGTTTGTAGATGATGAAATAATAGGAACCAACCTTTACTTTGATTTTTATTGCAAATATTAAAAGGAGGTAGAGCATCTGGTTACAAACCAAATAAGGTGACGGAAGAGAGATTTTACATTTCAAGTGGGTGATGATGAAGTAAATGTTAGTTTGGTGGTGTGTTGACCCTCCCAAAACAAGTGACCTTTTTTATATTACTCCACTCAGATGATACTAGAAGATTCAATCCTATGATCTTCAGAGTTTGAGATGACAACCTAGTAGCTAATACCTTTCTTGAGTTTATTCAGTGCTTGTTTCTTGAAACATTTGCACATTTGTAGGTTCTTTTTGAATTTTGAAAATACTTTAAAGTTCCTGTGTATAGCTTCAAGTACTTTTCACATGATCTTTGCTGCTGTCGTATCAAGGTAAAATAATTTTACAAATTCAATTTTCCATTTCTGTGTAAATCCACCCATTTGTATCATTTTGTTTTTCAACTATATTTAATTGAAAGCAGATCAGATGCAGCTGGATGGTGCCAACCATGTGCCAAGAAAAAGAGCTTAGATCCTTGAAAGTATATATGGTAATATACTCTGGTGGAGGAGAGTCTGACTTCTGGAGACTGCCGCAGGCTTTTCCTGGTTGTGTAACACAGGCTTCTGCAGCTCAAATAGAGATTTAATAGTTTGTCTGTCTGACTTAACACCAGGTCATGAAAACTTGTGTGTGCTGAGGAGCCTCGTAGCACGATCACTTCTCTGCACTCATACTAATGTTTGATACTTTAAAATAATCTGTATGGCCTGTTACATAATGCTCGTGACCATTATTTGTCTGCACTTTCAAAAGGACATAAAAACCTGCATATTGAGTCCTTTATAGCCTCTTGGCAGGAAATAAAATACCTTGCTGGCTTTGGCATCTTCACAGTTCAGTAAGATACCCTCAAGGGATTTCTACAATTTATACACGATCCTCTTTAACTCAGTGTTTCATTATTATTTTAAAATAGACCAGGGAAAATACTTTTAATCGCTCATGGCACAGGACTCTTATCTTTCTACATTTTTGCTTTAAGATCAGTGCATATTCTCTTCAAATACACTTCTGTCATGACATGTACAGTGAGTATTTTGTACTGTTACATCCTCTGTGAATTTGTCTTGGTCTTATGTATATTACTGTAAATGCTCAGTGGCTCAAAAAAGCATTGATTCTGATTACACAAAACACAACTCACTCTAGTTGGCCAAATGGGTCCAAGGTAACACTCAGGTCGAACACAGTTCATTACAACTAATGAATCAATGACGCGATCTTCTCCCAGGATTAATGTATAATAACTCAAATGAGACAAGTAAAAATAACTCTGACTGTAATTACAGATGAAATAACAGATATCTCTGCCACTGCTTATTTTAGCGGGCAGTTTTCCACTCACTGTTCCAACATCTGATTGTGAAACCTTTGCCGAGGACAAACAGCTCACGGAGAAACACTGAAAACACATTTGTGATTCTGCTGTCTTGCAGTGTGCCTCCACATTAATTTGAGTAAGAAAAGCTCAGCACCTACAAATGTGCTTAACACTCACTAACAGCGGTCTTCCCATCTTTAAAGCTAATGTAAGTTAGACGTAAGGGCAATTAGAGTCATTATAATACTAATTTCAATTTGTTTGGTGACCATCATTCTCTCTATTGTTGTGTAAGTTAAGGTTTTTGCAGGCTGGGTCATCGTTATTACTAAGCTACGACCAATCAGCACTGAATTAGCATGTGAGTGATAAAAATTAAGGAATGCCAATGGGGAAAACAGTAATTACATTTATACTTGCGTATTGAAAACATGCAGCTTGAATTTGTGAGAATAATATTATACAGTATCAAGATACAGTAGTTTATTATGCAGGTTGGCAGATGTCTCCTGTCATATCAGAACACCAAAGATTTCAGTTAATACTCATAAACCACCTTGTGTGGGGTGTTTCATTGTTTTAACACGCCCTAACCCAGAGGGCACAACTCACAATGACTGTTTTGATGTGAAACTCAAACTGCAGTGATAAATCCTCTTCCATTATTCATTGTATCATTGATACAGAATTTATCAATTTTTGTCAGGCTGGAACATTAATGCATTGCTTTCTTTGGGTTTTCTTTGTCACTTGTAATTAAACTTAACAATACTACTTTCAGCACTTAGTTTTGCCACCAAGGACACTGGTATACAGCTGCAGTAATTTGACAGCATAACACTTGGTGGCATTACTGCTAAATTTTCATGTTGCCATATTGAATTAAGTGTAAAGGGCACCCACTAATCTGGGGCACTTTGACCTAAAACACTTCTATTTTCCAGTAACTGTGAATGTGGCTGCAATTTTTGTGTTTTGGGATTTGGGTTACATTGCGTTAAAACCGTATTAAGGTGATGCCTATATGTGAAAAGAAACTTAAGAGGACATGATAGCTATCAGATAAGAAGGGAATAATGGTCTTTACATGCAGATACATGTCAGTAGTGAAAAGCCTAATGCCTTTGTTCACAGTCTAATGAAAGAGACGGCTGTGATCTAATCGTTGCAGCTTAGGCACAGTGACCTCTGAGCAGGCAGAGGGTAAAACCACCTAAACTTATTGTAGCGGCATATTATCATCTTTTAATTTCTAGAATAGAAAATTTCACATCTGAAGTTAACGCAGCTGTAGTATCAAAATGAAACCCATATCTGCACTGTGTTGAAAATGTATTGAGTTTTGAGAATCAGAATCCTACAGCTTTAAGTAAAGAGCATCACAAAATGGTCCAAATTCCAAGAAATTAAAGACAAAAATATATAGGGGTTTAAGTTTTCAAATGAGCATTAACCTCTCACAATTTGACATGAGGTCTTATAAATTGCTCCTGGTTTACTTATGCTTTCTCTGCGCTAGCCAGGTTTGTGGCTGGTCTGGACTAAATCCAGCTTCTCCACCGCCTGTAGACACGAGCCAAACCTGGCTGGACTTCGGCCGAGCAGCACAAGCCCAAAGCTGTCCACAAACTCCAACACAGAGAATTATTAGTGTCACCTGGAACTTGTGGAAAGGTTTTGTGCAGCAGCCACTTTGTAATTTGGGTCTAAATTGATTTCTTATTTGCAACAGCAAAAATGATATTCATTTTTCTCCTTTTTACTTCGAGGTAACCTTGATTATGTACAGAAAGTTGATTTAAAGTGTTTGAGTGTGTGGTGTTCACAGTGAAAAATGAAAGTGATTTCACGCAATTCTATACAGTAGATGCTGATAAAATGGAATTTATTTGATGAGCCTTTAAAGAGCTGAACTACAAGTAAAGGGAACATATTGTTTTTGAGCTAACCTCACTATAAATCCACTTGTGTCTTTCTGGCTCCAGTCCACATTTTTGGTGACACTAGTGGAATTTCACAGGTGAGTGCCACACAGGAGGGTTTTGTGGGACTCTGCTATTCTCCACAAATGTTTTGACCTAAGACTCAGACAGCCAAATGTCTTGACGGAAGTCCATATCTTAACATGCAACAGGAACGAAAAGTTGCCTCAAACATCAGCAGGAATTTCTTCCAGCTGGGTGATGTTTTTCAACCAACACTGCAAAGTTGCTCTCTGACATTCGTGTCACTGCTTGTCTGTAACTTGTTAAGTTAGTGTCTGTCTTAATAATTGCTGATTGTTTGAATCATCAGTAGATGCTTGTAAGGTACTTCACGGGATCACAGTTTCTTCAAACAGGCTAAAAAGTAAAATGTAATGTACTGCACTGATGGATGGACATCATTTAGTTCTTGACACACCAAGATTTAAAACGGTGTGGAAAAAAACAATTCATTCCAATGGACTGCTGGGATCTGAGGATCTGCTCGAGGAGGCAAAATAAATCCATGGGAGTGTTTCACATTGCGTTTAACTTTGAACTCAGCACAAATTTATGAGTTAACAGTGCTGACCTTTAAAGTAATCGGGAGCAGAAGAGCCAAAAATAGAGGAAACTGTTGTAGCTTATTACCTGAGTGATGCACTTCACTTTTATCCAACTGTTACAAGACGGGTTGATAGCACACATAGATCTTTGAATAAACTGTGTGAAGTTATTATCTTGTTAGCAACTGAGCTAAGCTAATGAGCTAACAAGCCCTGCAAGTAGTCACTCCATTACCAAGTTTCTGTGAGGTGTCCTTGATGTAGAATTGGTTTTCTTCATCTAGGATGGTTTTTAGTGATAAGATACTATTTCTATAGTATATATAAGAGCCTTTAATTACTTACAATCAAATGCAGCAAGTAACTATTTAAGATCTTACATGTATTTTGAATCTTTTGCTGGGGAAAAGTTGTTTTACTTTACTTGACTGAGAACAGGAATATTTCCAGCTTTTTGGCACTTTGTGAAACAGCAGTTGATATAATGTTTGATATTTGTGTCTTGTGGTCTACACACTTTCCCTGCAGTATGTAAAAAAAAAAAAAAAAAAACACTGCCAGCTCTAACAGCCTGTCTTTGTAGCTTCTAGATAAGATCTTTTCAGGGGAACACATTTCATTTTGATTAATAGTTGTTGCTTCTTGGATGAGTGACAGATATTGGTCTGAACACAACTGGAAATGTGATGGTCCGCTGCTCTGACTTGCTTTGCATCCGTAAAGGAGAAAGAGGGAGAAATGTTGTATAAACCTGTGGTGTGTGGTTTTTTTGGGTGGTGTAATAATCATGATTTTTTACATTTTTCATTCTACCCTCTACTGTATTAACTATGTTTAAAAAATATTGAAAAATTGTAAAAAGTTGCTTCCACCAGTTGAGACTTGATCATTTCCTGACAATTTGTTGAGCCATGTGCAGCATGTAAGAAACCAAAGTGAGGAACTTACAAAAATGGATGGTACTGTAATGAGTTTCATCTCCTCAGTCAGTGAAGGCTATAGAAACTAGTTAAGTTGCAAATATATCACATTAGTATCATCCACTGGCTTTTGAGTCAGTACCAGCAATGATAAAAGTAATGAATGGTGCATCAGTGCTGTATGCTCCTCTTATATGTGTCTCTCGGATTCAGGCTTAGGCACAAACACATGCACTCACAAATGAACACATAGAAGTGTATGTAAGCTATTATATGCATGCATGCTTTTAAGCGTCCCCACACATCAGACCAACACATGCATAAACATGCGTATCGGATTTGTCCCACCACCCAGAATCAGTTCCATGCTGTGGGTGAAGGTTTTCAGGGTTGTTTCTACCCTAAGACTGTTTGTGTTTTGGGGGTTTGTCTCTGCCTGCGGTAGCTGAGATCATAAAACCTGTTTGAGTTTAACAGCAACACCACTGTTTGGACTCCTAACTCATTTCACCACCCTGCTTAACTCTATCTGTGTATCAGCCCTCTCTGTGTTTTGGTCCCTTTACAAAGATTTTCACAACCTTGGTGTTACTTTCATAGTTTTGGACACTGTTCTGGATATAACTTTAGTCATGCAAGTAGCGTGGCGGTACAGATGGCAGTGTGGGTTTGTTGGTTGGTTTTTCCACAACTTCGGTCCAGACTGAAATATCAACAACAAATGGATGGATTACCATGAAATTGTATACCGACATTCAAGGTCCCCAGAGGTTGAAAAACAACAATAATTATCTAACAAGTTAAGTCATTTATCAGGCAAGATTTCTTTGTTTTATATCATTTTGAATTTAATATCTTTGGAGTTTTGGACTACTAATCAGACAAAACAAGCAAACAGACTAATTGATTTATCAGTTATTACTCATGAATTGCTTCATGGTCAGATGTGTTGTGTGAAGTGTTACTGAGCATGTCACCGTATAGACACACAAGAGATATAAAACCTGGTTTGACTCTTAAGAATACTTAGCGGCTGAATCCCCAAATTGCAATCTAAAATCAGATGCAAACCACTCTCTGTCCCCATGTCTCTCAGTGTGTCTTTCACTCACTGTCTCTCTTCCCACAGCACTTCTCCTGATCTAAAATTGGCAGATGTCTTTTTTTAGTGCATCTTGTATCATTTGTGTAACTCTGACAGTTGTTATTTTGGTCATAACCTCACATGACAGGAGCATGTTTATGTTTACGTACCATCCTCTGAATGCAAAGAGACACTTTTCCGAAAACTGAACTCCCAACACATTGAGGATGTTTGAATGTTTTACATATTTCGTTGGCTGTTTAGAAGTCTGTGGTTGTGGGGCTGTGGGTCGAGGCAGACGTGTGCACAACAACAACCATCGCTCTCTTCCCTCTGTCTCTCTCTCTCTGTCTTTCCATCTCTCCACCTATGTCTGTTTATCACTCTCAGCCCCTTTTTTTCTTTCCCTACAGGCATGGTTCTTTCTTTCCTCCCACTGTCTGTCTCCAGATATGGTTTTCGTCTTCTGTTTATCACTCTCAATCCCTTTGTCTCCCTTATTGATCAGTCTTTCACCACAATAAACAGATGGATTTCGCAGACCGTTTGGATACCAGGTCCTATTTTCCATGACATAGACTCACTCTGTGTACATGTGTGTATATATGAGCTTTAAGGTTTGCACTGGTCAAAGGTCGATGTTGATCGTTGTGCTTTGAGACAGTGTTTTTGTTTATAAGGAGGGAATTGATGCAAGCTGACGGAAAGTGTTGATACGCATATTAATGTGAACGTGCATGGCCGTGTGATGGTGTGTGTGCGTGGCCTCCTCAGTTTGGATTTGCCAGCGGCGCTTTGGTTCTGAGTCTGGGCCAGTGGTTTAAGGGAATTGCAGATACTCGTAAATAGCGCCATGTGGGTTTTTGAGTCCTGCTGTCTCTCCCTCTATCTGACTTCTGCAGAGTCAAAAGTTGGAGATTTATTTCTGGCGCTGCTGTTTTTGTTGTCGTGCGTCGAGAACATGTTGTCTTAACAAAATTGTACCCATCGTCTGGTGCAGTAGGAGATTTGGTGTCTTTAGGTCTAAATGCAGTGTTTTGTTTAAAGGAGCCGATGTTTTAGATAAATGAATTTCGGTGGCCAGCAACAACATAAGTTGTTTGTTTTGTTATTTTCATTTGGGGAAAATATTAATGTTTACCGGTCTCATTTTGTTATTTGATACAAGCTCCTCAGATTGCTGCCACGTTACCCTCCAACCCAACAAAATAAAATTACATTTAGAAAGGACACACGTTGCAAAAAAGTTTTATATTTTTGTTTGATAGAGCAGACAAAATAATGTAATATTGACAGAACACTTTCTGTATTCAAGGCTTTTGCTTTGAAGGCACAGCCCTTTGGTAAGTGTCTTATGTTTTTCTGCTCTGGACTGTTGTAGAAAATATTTATCTCCAGCTGCATAAAATAAAGCAGAAAAGAAACAGAATCAGGTTGGGAAAATTACAGCGTAGTATCAGGGCTGTAGTTCAGACAAGTTGAAGATTTCTGAGAAAAAAAAGCAGAAATACTTTGAGAGAAAAAGATTTTAATATTCTTTTCTAAACAGATAAGAGCTGCCTGTCAGCTTTTACATGTGGGAAAATGCTCAACACTTTATTATTATAGATTTTAGGATAATGAAATGAAAATATAACTAGTGTGATAAATGCCTCTCTAACAAGGTTGCTAGTTGATATGTTATCACAACCAAAGATTCACAATATCATTCTATGTTTCTGCCATTCATGTTCACATGCATGACAGGGCAAATGAGCAAAAATATGAATTAATTTTACCTTCATTTTTAAGGCATTATAGGGTCCATTCTAAACAATTTCAGAAATGATGAACGTTTAACAGTGACCTCAGAGTTGGAGCGATCAGTGTAGGAAGTCCATTAGTGACCTTTAAAGTCTTGGAGAGGTCAAACAGTCTGTCTGAGCCAGGGATGAGCCGATTACTGGTTTCAAGGTGTACCATAGTTTAAAAAAGTTTCAGGGTTAAAGGTTAAAGGGTAAAAGGTTTCAAAATTATTTTGATAATCATTTTCTACCTGACAGAATGCGCTACCCTATTGTGATAAACATTGTAACATAAGCTGCCCTGTTGTTTTGTTTGTTTTGTTTTTTCTTAACAGACAAGAATTCTATTATTTAAATTTTGAGATTGTAGATTGCAGGTTTAGGCTCACTTAAGCAACTGCATTTATTTGTATTTTTTAAATAAATTTCATTCTGTATTGTTTAGAAATAAAATTGATTGTGATGAGTGGAAAATAAGTTGTTTTGCTCACCAGGCATTTCAAAATAACTCATTTTAGAGCTTTTCAAAATACCATGAAACCTTGAAACTGTGATATTTTTGCTTAAGGTTATCATAGCATCAGAATCTCATACTGGTCCATGCCTACTCAGAGCAGAAGCTATGTGTGTATATAAGTGTGTTTCTGCTCTGCCCTTGTCCTGAAATATAAGGCCTTCCTAAACAGTTTGAGTGATGAATATTTGATTCAGTATTATTGTCTGGCATAGACACCTGAGGGATTGAAATAGAGCCTCACACATATACATGTTTTGTGTCTTTAGTGTGTGTGATACAAAGAAGATAAGATACTTGTCCTCTCTGATAAGATACTACATGCTGAACTAAAGTCACATGCTCTGAACAATGAACAGTAGCCAATATAATGACCCTGAAGACCAGTTTGTGGGAGATGATGAATCTTTTCAGGGATGTGACTGGTTGCAACATCGCTACTTTTAGCCTGTGTCAGTGTGGAGAATCTTGATCTAATTTCCTTTTCTTTCCCTGTTTGCATGACGTCACACACACTCAAAACGTGAATACCTGGATGTGCAGTGTGTGTCCATACTAAGTGCTCACAGCTGCATTGCCTCGACTCTCGGCATGAAACTGCTCTGCAGTGTTGTTCTTGACCGGCGCTGTCCTGGAGATTAACAGTGTTCCTTCAGTCAACAGGCAGTTGTAGAGATTGATGGATGTTTTCCTTGTGGCTCGCTGTGTTTTCAAGACCCACGTGTTGTTTCTTAGTGGGGCTGATGGACTGAGTGGCTGGCCGGCTGCTCTGTGGGGTGTTTGTATGTGCATGTATGTGTGTAAGAGAGGGCAAGAGAGAGAGAGAGAAAGGGTGAGAGGGAGAGTGACAGGCAGAAAGATAGAGGCAGGAAAAATCTGTGAACAGTGGGTGTCTGTGTGCGCTAACTCTCACAAACTCTCCTCCTCCTGTTTGGTCATCACTGTCAGTGAGCATGCGATGACAGAGGCCACCATATGTGTGTGTGGGTGATTGAATGTGTGTTTACAGAATAAAAATAGGGAAACTACCGATAATCGAAATTTAACTGCTACTGGTACATTGCTGCATATTTAACTGCTATGAAAAGTTGTGATAAACTTTAAAGTGAAACCATTTCGTGATTAGGGTCAACTAATGATTATTTTAAATATTGATTCATCTATTACTTTTCATTCATTATTCATTAGTCTGTAAATGTGAGGAACAGCTCCCAGAGCCCACAAGGTGACATCTTCCTTAATCCGCCATTTTGTCCATGACACTCAATTTACATTGATATAAAACAGAAATTCTCATGACGCAGAAGTTTAGAACTACCATATTTGGTGTTTTTGTTTTCAGTTTATTTTCTGTCATGCTTAATTGGCCAATCATGGACTATGACTGAGTCTTTGTTTTTCTCTAGATTTCATATGTGCAAATGTAATGCATCGCATGTGTGTGTCGCTTTATTAAGGGTGTGTTGGTTGGGACTACATACAACTTGTTCAGGGTGTAGTGAGGCATAGGGAGTGGTGGGGTTTGAGAGGTTGACATTTCAATCACTACAATCCCTCGGCGCGTGAGTACACACACATACACACACACACACCTTCAGCCATTTGGTTTGAGGTTGATTCTTGTGACAGCCTGAATATTTATTGCAGCACCAGAAGGTAAATGCACCCCAAGTAAGAATGTTTTTACAGGCGAGAGAGAGAGAGAGAGGGAGGAGAGAGAGACAGGAGAGGTTTTGACAGAGATAAAGAGAGTAAGAGAAATACAGAGAACACACAGAAAGAAAGAGAAGGGAGAACCGCCTCATATGAATGTGTGGTTTGTGTGTTGGCCATTAGGTGATCTACATGATCTAATGTTCCTCACTGAACATTCATAGGGATTATACACCACAGTGTGGTTGGCACGCTAAATGGGGGTTAAAGCAAGCGTTAATCTGTTAGTTAATTGGGAGACAATTAATCAACAATAAATCTGATAAGTAGTTAATCTTCTAACTCAACGTCCTGTAAACTTTTTTTTTAGCATCTCCTTAAAGGGGAAATTGTCTTGCAGACAGGCTTAAACATAGAATGTGCACAGACTTGAACACAAAAACTATAAAACAATAAAAATAATTATCTGACATCATGAGCACTTAACAGTTGAAGTTGTGGAGGATAAAATAGTTTCACACTGTTAGATCTGGCCTTAAAAATATTTTTTTTCTACAAAATGTCGTTTCAGTGACTCAAGTTTCTCAAAATGATACAAGAGTTGTTACTTTTTCTTTTATTATTTTAAACATTTGTTAATAGATTATTTTTGAGGGTTTTGAGGTTTGTAGGAGGTCACAACATGGAGATATCACCATGGGCTCTGGGATACGTTGATACACTGTTTTCTGACATTTTATGACTGGAATTGCAAAAGCCAGTTAAAATGAAACTTGCTTTGAATATATCCTATTTTTTCACAATAATATTTTGAAAAGAAAAACTTTCTGTGTGTGCACAGACCTCAGTTCCCATATAGAGAGTTGTTCATGTCAGCATTTATTGATTGAAATGTCCAGGATTGAAAGGAATAGAAATATTGAAGCTATATTGAGGATACATTTTCTTTCAAAAGAGGGAGAAAACAAAGTTTTCAATATCATTATTTCTTTTCAAAGATAGGCCTAGGGATTTTTCCCCTGTGTGTATTTAAGAGAATTCATCTTCTTTCTTTTCAATTTTTCCCTCTGTCTCTCCTGCATAGAAACTCAAGGCCCCATATTTCCTTTCTTTGTCCTTATATTGAAAATTAATAAAGCTATCTTCAAAGGTCTGCTTTGAGCTCAAAGAGGCTGCAGTAATCCATGATGATGAGGCATTTGAATATTAACATGCCATACATATGGACAGACACATACATGTACAAACACACACAGAGGAACAACCCATCTTACAGGTGTATACATAATTTCACACTTTATCGAAAACATTAATACGTGTTTAGGAGGTCATTATGACCTGTGGAATGCAGGGCCAAATCTAAAAGACCTGGCTGATAGAGGGATGTGACTCAAAGGAGAGAAGGAGAAAAGGAGGAGAGATGGATGGAAGGAGGGGATGGGAGGAGAGGGAGGAGAGGAACAGCAAGGATCAAAGGGGAGAGGGAAGGAGGAATGAAATGATGGGAGGATGAGGGAGGAGAGGAGGAGGCAGGCGGGTGGGAGGAAAGTAAGAGAAAATGTGCTCAGGAGTTAAGAGGGAATGAGGGGAGAAAAAGGAGGTGGGTGAGAAACAAGAGGTAGACGAGGAAGGGTAGAGGGACCAAGGTAGAAACAATACAGATAACTCAAACTGACAGGTGGTGTGTCTGTGTGTAAAATGGTGGGTTTCTGCCAGAAAGTAAAAAGCTCACGAAAGTGGTGGTGAAAGATTTATGTATGAGCAGATGTGTGTGTGTGTGTGTGTGTGTGTGTGTGTGTGTGTTAAAGAATACCATGAAGTCAGTACACCCATTAGCTATTGTTGACAGGCATTTCACAAATGAATACATTTAAAAGTACATTTTTTCTCTCGCACCTTACCCTGGTCCACAACAAGCAGCAGTTTCACCAACAAACAATATGTTTTTGGATATGCCCAGAACATTCATAGAAACTTCTCAAAACCACATCTGCTTAAGACATCTTCACTTTTTATGCATGTGTTCACCATGGTTAAAACAGTTTCTACTTAGCTAAATACACTACTTCTACAAACTAACAGTAAAGCAGGAATTACCGTTAGCCTCAGCTAGCAGATTTAGTATTTATGTTTCTCAGTGAAATGCTATCTTATGCCTACTTGTAATTTTCAATACTAGCAGGTGGAGGGCACCACCACCACATATTTTCAAAAATAATTTATCTCTCCAGGGGAAATGGTGGCAGTTAAGTTCCATGCCAGTTGCCATTAAATGAAGAAAAGAAGAAAGAAGAAATAATCTACTACTTATGTGAAAACTTAACTCACCTTCCTCTGAATATGAAATAATGGACATGGCTATTTTGCAGTTGCTAAAAAACAATGTAGCTGTATTACCAGGGTGTCCTGTGTAAGTGTTGACTCTTGAGACTGTACTTCAGTCTCACTCTGTAAAATCCTGGCAATGCTGTTGTGCTCCCTGATAGGTCTTGTTTTAGGCTGACTGTCTGACTAACATTTCACTGATAACATCACTCATAAGTTACCTAGAATCCATATCTTCTATTTCTGTCTGCCTTTCATCCCTGCCCATGCCTCCTCCTCTGAGAGATTTCACTGATAAATACTGTACTGAGAGAGTTAGTTTTCCCTTTCTCTCCTTTCTGTCTTTATGTCTTTCCCTTCCTCTCTTTATTGGTTTGACCCTCCTGTTCTTTCTACTGATTTCTTGCAACGAGGTCTGTTCTCCCTCTCATACCACTCCTGTGTGTGTGTGTGTATGACAGAGAGAGAGAGAGGGGAGGAAAGAGAGAGAGTTATATTACTCTGATAACTCATCACAGAGTCAGGAGGATACAGAGGAGCTGTTGGAAGTCTTCATTTGTACTTGGGAGATGGCCAAGGCTCATTGAATTGGCTGCAAGTCCTGTGCCTGTGTGTGTGTGTGTTTAGTGTGTGTGTGTGGTTTGTCAACAGTGTGAGCAAGCTACTTTTGAAACACTTGCTCAAACCCAGAGACATGCTTCTCTGCTCACAGATGCACACAATGAGTCAGAAAAACAAGAATAAACACACACACAAGTGAAAAGATGGTTGCATGCAGCCACACACATGCTCCTCTTTAGTGTCTTATTAAAATTGAATTGGAAATTAAGTTACTGAAACACTCTCCAAAACCAGTGCCAGCACTTACAATCAGAATGACTTCAATTATCCAGAGACTTAACCATGTTGCTGAGTTTATCTTTATGTTTTACAGGCTGCTCTACTTTTACACTAGATTCTTACTGTGTGGCAGAGCCTCACATACAGTTTGTACTACACACACTTTATATTTCTGTACAGACAGATGTGTTAAGCTGACACATTGTTAGATAAAACAAACTGCTATCTTATCTTTACTTATGTTTCTGGTAACTATTACAGCAGTGATGAGGTTGAAATATACTGGAGAGGAAGGGTGTTGAACTGGTTTTGAATTCCACTGGCTGATATACTGTCTTGTCCTGCTGTTAAAAGTGATCTTTCTCTCCACTAAAGCCGTTTTCTCATTTGAACTCAAAGCAATGATTTGGTAGAGTGGTAAAAAGAGGTAAGAGAAACATCATGAACACACCTACTCACCACTGTGAATTCCTCCTGCTCTTTTTCACACATAGTTCAATTGCATTATCGGCCTCCCCGCCTAGTTATGACACACTTCTAATGTGCTCCTTACTAGGTTTCCATCCAACTTTTAATGGAACTTACAGCTAATCAGCAAAAGGAAATGTAAATTCATGGAGGTCTCTGTCCATTGCATACAACAAACATGGAGAAACCAAAAAGGAATGATGTTATTGGTGCAGTCAGGTGATAGGTGAAGTCGGTTCCTGGCAATCTCCTTTCTGATACCTCATGCTGCCGAAGATGACAAGCCGTCATTGGTCAGGGACTAACGTGTGGCAAGAACTTCTGACTCAGTGATTGCTGGCAGTCTCAGATGACACTAATATCATGTAGTCTGATCCTGGCATCAGGCAGTTTCATTTCATGAAGATGGCAAACAGCCATTTTGCCATATTTGCGTTGTATACTCGAGAACACTAATATCCTTGTTTGCTGATAGAGCATGCAATAGGTCTGGGTAAGACTAGATTGGAGTAAAAGACAAATTAATTGAAATAGTCTGTAGTGCTCACAGACTGTAAGTTATGTTTTGAATAGATAATTACAATTGTTTTCATGTCCAAGATGGTTTGAATAAAAGTGACAGCCCTTGCCAAACTCACTAGCTGTGGTCTGTGCATGTTGCTTGTGGTTGTATACAGTGGTGTGTCACACGCTTGTGAACTGGACAAATGTCTCACTTAATGATGCCACCAGCATCAAAGTAACATTTGGCTTTACCAAGTGCATAGCGTTTTTCCACACACTCACCAAAAATTGCCGCTCGCCTGAAATTACAGTTCTCAACAAATCAATGATTTCTTTATGGACTGTTGGAAAGTGATCCACCATTCTACAAACACAATTAATGGAACTTCTCTTCAAAGATTCTCGACTAAACATGCTCGCGACTTGTGTCTGATAACTACGGAGCTAAGCCAACATACTCCAGAGTGGCTTAGTTTTTTTTTTTTTTTTTTTTCCAACCCCAGCCGCTGAACACTCCAAATCTCCACATGTGGGAATCTGACTGTGATGATGTTTGCTCTGGATGCACACACCCACCCCACTCCATCTCAACAAGAGGGGACATTTCCATGACAAAGGACAATTATTGACTTTCATTGGCTCCGCTTGCTTTGATATCAGCAAGGGGTGTGTCTGTGTGCGCGCGCTCGAGGGGCGGGATAGGGGACAGCAGTGAGGAGAAGAAGAAACAGGGGGACCTGATGAAAGGAGCCGAGTGGGAAAATGCACCCACTGACCCACAGTGCACTAACAGAAGAGGAGGATCACAGCAGAAAGAAAGAAATCATTCGTTAAGGTTTTCTTTCTTTCCCTCCTCCTCTGCTCCCGTTTTGAGTATCCATCCTCACTTTCTTGCTTGTGTTTCTTTCCTGTCTGTCTCCCCACTTTTTTAAACTTTCTTTTTATCTCATATGACTGATCCCTCCTGTTCTTCTCTCCCTCCTCCCTTCACAGCTATAATTTATACAAGGCACGCAAGAAATGGAGAAAGAGAAGAGAGATCTGAGAAAAAGGGGAGACCCTGCAGATGAGGGCCTTCCTTCACGGACGTGGCACAGATGTGAGGGTGTTTTTGTGAAATGAGTCGGGGAGGGGCGGCGATAGGCTAATTTGCGTGGCATAAAGACGGGGCCCTTTTCATATGCAGAGCGCCACTTTGATGCGCGGCCGATGAAAGCTGGAGGGAGCGCAGAGGAGAGGAGAAGAGAGGGTGACGGAGGGGTCCTTTGTCCCCTGACAAGAAGGCATCTGCTCCACGCTGCCCTCCTCTCCTCCTCTCCTCTGCCACACCGAGGCTCCCACAATGGGCCAGTCGAGAGAGAAAAGTGTCATCAGAGCACCTTAGAAAACAGAACATGAAAAAAAATAAAACAGCCGCTAGGGTTGGCCTGGTTGGCGTACGGCTATGCATATCAATACAGAATTCATTTGTCGCAAGATCTGAGAACACACACACACACATATAGCTGAGTACATACACAGATGCACACTAAATTGTAAAAACATGCAGACATACTGTAGACACATTTACATACTACCACAGCTGACAAAACACATCTTCATCTTGACTGAGTGTTCCCTTTGAGAAACAAATAAACCATACAATCTTCCTTCTTTTATGGCAGTCAAGATCAATGGCTTGCAGGGTGAAAGGTGTGCATGCGTGTATGTGTGTGTATGGTGGAGAGATCAGAGGGGGACCATGCACCGACGTGAGTGGCGGTGGTTTCTGTGTGTCTGTGTGTGGACCGTAGGACCTACAGTGTGAGTGTGCATTTACGCGCATCTGTGCGTGTGCTTGTATGCATATATGTGTGTCCCTGCGGTGCTGATCATAGTGCAGGCTCACCAGGCCCTCTCACCAAACACTGGCCGATTTCATCAGACATTAAAGGAATTCCCCGCAGCAGAGCAGTAGAGACGGTTGGCAGGAAAACTCAGACTGTCCTTGGCTGTAACAGTTAGTTTAGATCTAAAATTACTTACTCACTTAACTGGCTATTTGCTTTTACCTAAATTATCATTATGTGTTTCTGTCACAAGAATTTCTTTGCCTTATCCTAATACATGTTTGTATGTTTGTTTCCTTGTAATATTTTGTCATTTGTGTAAATTCTTAGCCTTTACATGCTTGGCTTTAGGATAGAAATGGTCTGTTGATTGGTGGTTGATCTTCCCGGCTGAGTGAAATGTCTTAACAACTTTTGAATGGACTGCTGTGAAATTTTTGTACAGACATTCATGGTCCCCTAGAGGATGAACCAATGACTGAGGATGAGCATAGTAAACATTATAGCTGCATTTAAAAATCTGCACTTTCTTTATGAGCATGTTAGTATGCTGATGTTGCATTGCGCTCAGCACTGTTGTGCCTTAAATATGGCCCCACAGAGACGCTTAGTGGCTGACTCTGGTTGATATGTCTGTAGCTGCTATCAGCTGCAATAGATAAGACAAATTACTACCTGAATTGCCTATTTATAACTACCCATTTAATGTCGCCAGCTTGACTGAAAATATGAGCAATATTACTTTAATAAATACTCTTCATAATTGACAAAAAGAAAATGTCTAAATCATTCATCCACATTGATATTTTATGGTCAAGTGGTAATTTATGGGTAACTCAGACTCTACATTTGCTTTTTGGTCTTGCTAAATCAGTAACTTGTGATGTTTTTGAAGCAAAGAGAACTTTTTGTTTTCTATCAGGGTGAAAATAAATTGACTGCAATCGGGTTATTGTGTCATTCTAGGTAATATTTCACCCTGAACCAGACGTTATTACAGCAGGAGTCTTGAGGGCAGGAAGCCTCTTCAGGTTCCCCACACTACTGAAGACCCTATCAGGCACTACAACTGTGGAGATCTCAACTCCATCATCTTAATCATGACACCCTCACAGGTAAGTCCTCATTACTGACTGTAAAAGTTATCTTACCTCTTATCTATCTCAAGGTTAGCTGTGGACTCTTTAACTACTTTCACTCCAGTTAATAAGCTAAGAATCATTTGACCCTCGACCTTTTGGAGTGTCCTCAGTGACACAACCCTTGCTCCTTTTACCTTTCAATTCCCTAACCTTCTGACTGACCTTCCATCCCCCACAATCTTACCCCACAGCCTCTATACTGTTACACAATTCACTTTCTGTTCCCTCCTTCTGCCTTCTTGTCTCTATGATCCTTGTCATGTTCCTAGCCTTATTATTCTTTCCTTACAGTGCACACATTTGTTTGGCTTCCAATATATACCTTTTACATTCACTCTTTTGACTTTTTTTTGTCAATTCTTATGGTCAGTAGTGTAAGAATCAGAGCAACCAAAAGAAACCTCAAAGACAAAACAGTATCTCCCTCTTTCTCCTCTTCTACTTTTTGTGGCATCACCTCTCCAACCCTAGGTTCCTAATCTCACGAATAATGTGACGCCAAGCACCCAGCGAGCAGGTGACTGCCCAGGAAATAGACAGCTACTCCGACAGGAGCTCATCTACAAAAGGAATGAGAGGATGGGCAAGAGGGTCAAGGCCCTTGCTAGAGGAGCACCTTGATAAGAGCTTCTTCTTCGCTTTTGAGCAGGTTGGTGTTAAATTATAAAGGAATGAAATGAGATAAAGAAAGTACAATGTTTCAGTGATATTAAAATGATCAACCCACAGACACCAGTGTTTGTGCTGTGGCAAAAAGACAACATTTACGCCTTTTATTAGTCTTTTGCTCATGTGTCCTTTTATCAAAGCATATAATAAGATTAGTTTTATCCCAGCTCACATAATGACTTAAGGCTCTGCAAAGGGAGATAGAAAGTATTAGTCTGTTGCGCTTAACAAACTCAAGTAGAGAAGGAGAAAACAAAGATAAATCGTTAAACTAGCCATCCTATATGGTATTCACTGATAAACTTTTGTGTTTTGATCTGGAAGGGTAGCAACCTCTTCAGATAGGTAAAAATATACAAAATTCAAATTTTAGATACACATCTTAAATATAATATTTCCACAATACCTCTTTTTAATTGGATGTTCAGGATTTCACACTTAATGATACCGCAAACAGTTAATATAAGCTAGTGTTCAGCTTTCATTCAAGAATTTCATCCCTATTTAGAAAGATGCTGTCACTGTAGTGATGCTATCTTCGCAAGAGACAGAATGTGAGCGCACTAAATCCGTGAAACTGCGTATGATAACCAGCTCCAACTGATCAGTGCTAGCTTGACAAATCCTCCAATCTAGCAGCTGATGGTCTTATCAGCTTAAGGTCCAAATAAAACAGAGCTGTGTTGGGTCTCAAGAAGGTGCTCAACAAAGTCATCCTTTATCGGTGGCTGTGACAGAGCAGAAACACCTCTCAGAGCTCTTTCTTCAGCTTTAAAAATGTCATTTCAATACTTTGAATTCCTCTCCAGGTAACTATGCACCAACCTCATAAGTAGCAGCTGTCTGATAAGAGATCTGAGTTAAAACAGAGGATAAGAGAGCAGCATAACAGCAGAGAGATTCAAAGTTGTCTACCCACTGTAGATGACTCTTGTGAGCGCATGCATTCATGCTTCTGGTTGGGGTTGCATCTAAGGCAGACAGGCTCCTTGTCCCATTGAGTCTATTATTGTTTTGGCGTCTGGTTGTTAACCGCTGATCACACCTACAAAGAAGATGATGTATTGTAACTAGCTCAGGTACTTTTATCTGATAAAGTTAGTTAGTAATTTTTATATCAGTGTCATGCAAACATGAAACCCTCCCCATGGGTTTATAAGATTTTCAAATGAACTATGAGGAATAACGAAAGCTACAGGCGTGAAGGCACACAGCATGTAAGTCTAATGACAAATGCAGGTAAATGACCATGTCCTGAATAAGTGGTTTTTAGAAGGTTGTGTTGTGATTTCAATTTTATTTTTGTTTAGCTTTGTTTGAAAGCTGCACCAACAATTATTTACATTTTCAGTTAATCTTAGAGCACCTCTTTTCTTTGAACAATCATTTTGCTTTATAAAATATCAGAAAAATTGGCAAAAAATATTACTACTATTATTTTCCCACAGCCCATGGTTACATATTCAGTTTTTTGATAAACTAACAGCCCAAAACCAAAAGGTTTTTTAGTTTACACATCACAAAATTGACTAGAAAAGCAACAAATCCTCACATTTGAGAAGCCGAAGAAAACAAATGTCTAAGTTGTCGTTGAAAATAATAATAGAAATACAAATTTCATCACATTATAGCATAAAGTAAAGAAAGAGAAAGAACAGAAGGGTAAAGGAAACCATACAAATAAAAACAGATCCAGAACAAATACCACCACTTCTTCCATAAATATAAATTTACCAGAGATCTCAAAAAGTAATTGTGTCAGCCTTATCAGTTGATGAAAATGTTCACAGTGCTGTGAACCCCAAAATTAGAATTGCCCGGTCCTGCACATCATGAATTTGTAGTTCATACTACATTTTGGCAGAAAACTGACTTCTATGTTACCAAAGTGAATTCTATCGAAACTATAAAAATCCTTTACAATGTATGATTTTTCCACAGTAAAGAACAGATAAAATAAGAATCTGTTCCACTAAAATTTGATTTTGTTCATAATGGGATATGTATGGGGGAGAGAGGATCAAATTTTAGTGCCATTCATTTCACAGTGAGATTTTCCTCATGATGGCATCATCATGAACACCCTTGTCCAAAGTTTTCTTTGGTCATTTAAGAAGCAGAAAAGCAGTGAGGTTTTTAGCGGGGGGGAGAGAGAGGCCTTCACAGTCTGTTGGTCTCTGAGCTGGCAGGAAACAGCTTAGAGGCACACACACACACTCACACACACGCCCTAACAAGGAGTACATTTCACTGTGTGTCCCTACGGAGGTACCTTTACAAGGGCTTGGTCTAAAAAGGTGTGTGACTCTCTGTGTATTTTTGTGTATGTCTGTGTGCGTGTGTATATGACCGGTGAGTGAAAGTGATACGGCCAATCAGCCCAGGAGCACTAGTCTTAGACATACGGAGGGCAGGTTGGGTCGTCGTGTACAAGGAAACGGGAAGGGGAACATTAGGGTGCATGTGCAACACACACACACACACACACACACGCATGCCCCAGCCCCCCAAGCCATACCGCAGACAGACCTGGGTAAAATGTGTCCTTAATTATCCCTGGAGGGGTCAAAGGACACACACACACACATAGACACACACACACATACACACTACAATGATGCCCATTATGTCGGCGTACTCAACTTCCCAGTTACAATTAGCTGTGAGACCAGTCTTATCAGTGACCATCTCATGTCTCTGAATCAGCACAAAAGAACGTCTCCACAGATGAAAGATGCTGCTGTTGTCTTTTCTGCTTTTGTATTGCTGAATTCTCTAGCTAATAATTTACTCAACTGTCGATGTGACGTGACCAGAAACTGTTTTCTTTTAGCCTCACGTTGCTGCAAGCTTTAGATAAAAATTTGATTACTTGAAATTCATCCAGACTTGACTACAAATTAAGTAAGATTCTAAGGAATTAGTGTTGTGTGTGTTTTTTTTAAAGGGCAACCACATATTTAGCATATTTCTCTTCCCGAGTAATGATTCCATTAGCCTGCAGGGGTTGGCCTGCAGATTCCTGACTGACCCGTGTGGAAAATTGTTGAGGGTTTTCATTTTTGCCTTCCAAAAGCTTTATTGCCACAACAAGTTAACAAAACAGTTTATACATGATAATTTATTCCCTGTCAAATTGCCTGGTTGGATGCTGACTACGCGTTGCCAAAGGAAACTTAAGATAACACAAGAGTTAAAGCATAAAAGTGTTTGCATGTCATGGTGATTTATGGAAGCCTCATTCATGTTTGTTTGTCAGGAGTGATGACAGTAAACATCTGAGGATGTATACTGCAACAGCTTTTTATCTGATAAGGTAAACACAGTAAAAGTCCATGATATAAACATGGATTATTTATAATTTTTAAATAAAATATATTTTGCTATTGTTGACCGCTGCCACACAAGAAATGCTCTTGAAAGATCATCAGTCTAGATCAATAGGTTAGTAGCAAATTACTGTCATATGAAGCAAATTGTAAGTGAAAGAAGCTGAACTCCACACTTATGCTGCAACAATAAGATCATGTAGCATTGCAAGAGAAACAGTAAGTGGATAAATGTGCTGTTTTTCATTGTTATCTGTGTCTATGGGAAAGAAATATTTAGTGATTTTTTTGAGGTTTTGGAAATTGTTTAAGGAGAGAGCATTAATGGTTGAGAGTCACACACTGCCAAACCAGAGCTAACGTTTTCTAACCCTAAATGATTTCTCATGTGCTTACAGCACGCACACACACACGCATGCATGCATGCACAGCCATACACGTCCTCTGTGTCTTGTCTTGTTTTTATGAGTATCTGCACTTTGTGGACCACGTCTGGGGCCACCATTAGATTGAGGAATGTAAGAACAAAGACAAGAATATTTGTTTGTACATCTTGTGTTTAAATTAGTATTTAAAAGGTTATATATAAACAAATTAATTTTCCTTGAATCAGTTGTAATTAGTATTAGTCTAGATATGCTCTGATAAGGGTGAGAATCTAAAAAGACATTTATCATGGTTCTTGCTGCCAAGAAAGTTAGAGCTGATGCCAGAGCAGTAAACACATTAGTCAAAAAAATCTTAAGCCATAGTAAGAATCATAGACCTCCTATAGAAAACTCCAGTCACACCAAATTCTAATATTATTGATTCTTTGGTTGTGTCCAGACACAGCAAAATGGGCCTTTTGACCAGTTTCACATCCCAGCCTTTGCTGTTGGAGAAAGGTTGTTGTTTTTTTCCTGTGGTCTGGTCAGAGTGGCGGTCAGGAAGGCAACAGTCAAACAAACAGTGGTGGTCACTGGTCAGCAGCTTCAAACTTCACATACAGCCCAGAGGAACACACACATCTTTCTCTTGACTGACTGCATTCGTACAGCTTCATTACACAGAACAGAAGTGGATCCAGACATGAATAAGAGAAACTGAGAGACAGGGAGATGATAAGAGCTGCTTACGACAGTGTCACATTTATGTAGCACACGCTCATGATGACCACCCAGTAGCTTGCTTGATATTACGGAGGGATTGTGAGATGATTTATGGAGTATGAAAAACCTCTGTAAAACAAATTTCCTTATCATGTCTGTGTTTTTTTTAAATTAGTTTTCTTATTATTGCCAAGTTATGAATAGGTTTCAGCCTTTCTGTGCTAAATTAAACAAAAAAGGGTCTTTACTGACATCCACATCCAAAAATCGTGAATTAAAAAGCTCTGAGAGCAGTTTTGGAATTTGGCAAGCTTTCATTGATCTGCTTATTTTTGTAAGGCAACATAACTCCAAACCTTGCATACCTGCTAGAGTAGCATACTTGACAGATACAGTTTGCCAGTTCTTACATTCTTTCAGGAAGCACTTGAATCTCAGCAGTGATTTTAGAGGAGGAGCTTAGAATTTCTACCCATGAAGGTAGAAATACACAGGTTCATAACTAAACCCCTTTCCTGTCTTACCCTGCTTGGAGTATTAGGATACTGTCATGCCTCATGATACTTTACTGTGCTGTAAGTAAATACCTCCTAGAAATTTGTCTTTTACCCCCATCTGTTTGTCTGAAATACCACGGCCATCACTCAACGTAAATGATGATGTTGAAAAAGCTCCATATGTTCAGACAGGCATATGGAAGCTGTTATTGCTCTGCTCCATAGGTACAGTAACCCAACCCATGTATACAATCTGAACCCGTGTTCCCTTTATAATCTCTGTCATACCCTGGCACTCTTGACTTTAATAAAATGATGTGTTTACATATCGCTGAAGGCTGAGGGCTCCTTTTCTGCCGGCTCTTACAAATTTTTAACATAACTTTTTTTTTCCAGGCTGAACATGAATGCATCCATGTTTCAGTCTCAGCCCCAAGCTGCTTAGCACATCATGATTCCCCTCAAACTCTACTCCAAAACCACAAATTTAAATATTTGTGGCAGTGTAATTGCCAGTGTGGTTGACAGGCTCTAACGGTTACTGTACTTTGAAATGTTTGACTCTTTTCACAGACAATTAAGGTTTGCCTTTGGATCTTTTGCTATTTAGGTTGGTAGGGCCATGCTAAAGTGAATACCCCTTGGTTAGTGAGCTGTGATGTGCGGTGGGTAGGCTGTAATAAATGGAGGGTCTGGCCCCCATGAGCCATGGCTCATGACAGAGGTTGACATGAACTCATAACTCACACGGAACACCTTGACTTGTCAGTGTGTGGGTAGTTCTCTGTACTGGAGCCGGGAAATAGTCACTTAATACACTGTGCTTACTGAGTCCACTGCAGTTTGGGAGTTAGCACCATGTACTGACAAAGCCAAAATTATGATATTATAGACAAACTTAGATTTAATATGTGTTAAAGGTGATTTATTTGTAACTGCTTTCTGATCTTATCGCATTAATGAGCATGGCAAACCATGCTAAATGTAAAGATGCTGTAAAACTGATTAAATTAAGCTCATTACCACAAAATACTCACACTGTGTAACCAAAGTTTGTTCAAACTCAGAGAAACTTTATTTTGAATTCCAGTGGAATTTTCAATAAAATTCAGGGAGTTAAAAACACATTACATAGATGTCTGTCTAAAGCCTTTTGTATACAGTATAAACTATTTAACTACCCCTAGGTGCATTATATTTTAGGTTCAGAGTTAAAGCTGATTGACTGGGTACTCTTACTTAAATTCTGGTCTAAATCCCCAGGCCAAATCTTACATATATACCAGGCCCCAAGCACTAAATCGCTGCGGTTGCTTCCCTGCTTCACTTTTTTTTTTCCTTCCCCAGATGGTGTGAAATTCAGAAACGTGGTGCTTTTTCACAGCACCTCACCCTCATAAACAGCCAGTTTACAACTGTTTGGGGCAGTCGCTGACATGAGTACACACATGTCATATAGCACCATTAAAATCCAGACCAGACCTACCACACACTTGGTAGAGAAGCAGGCAGGCAGGGGCAAACCGTCTGCCAAACCTGGATTAAGTCCCAGATTTAAGTTTGAATGACACCTTTATGCTTCAAGTTTTTTTTTAAAGGTTTTTATTTTCAGTTTTTATAGTTACATCATGTAGGATTAATTCCTCCTGGAATAGAGATGGTTTTACTGTTCTTTTCACACATGTAGGAGATCAAATTGCCATTCAGATATTTAACTGTTACTTCATAAGAATAAACAACAACAACAACAGTCAGACTACAACATGTTCAAAATACTGTGTTGAGACTGTACCCAAACCTACCAAACCCTAACCATAGAACTGGCAGATTGAGAAATAATAGAAATAGAATAGAAAAAGAAGCTGCTTATACAGGTAAACCCATGTTGTTTTAATAAAGAAGTCAGTCAAATACATTTTTACAAGCTCAAAATACAATGAGTTTCCTGTGACTGCTTCACAATAAAAGTCTTTTGAATGCCAGAAAATGTTAGACTTGCATTAGTGTGTGAGTGTAGGAGATGAAAGTTTACAGTGAGGTTGAAATTACTGAGATTAAATTCCAACAGCCATGCTGGATTAAATACATGCAACATTTCCTATGAGTATCTTGTATATGCAAAGCCATTTGAATGTAGCGTGGGAATGGCGGAGTCCGCCACTAACAATGAAAATTACTATACAGGAAGGTAAATACATTGATTGACTTTGCTGAAAAAAGGCAGAGCATAAATACAATCAAGTATTCTCATAAATATATTGATTTTAATTTGTCCATATTGCCCAGTAAATTAGCTGTGCTGGTGTCTTATCAATGACTTACAATTCTTGGTTTCCATCTTTGTTTATTCTGCTTAACAATATAGCTATCACTACAGATGGCCAGTGTTGGTCTCTGGAGAATGTCACCCATCTGCCAGTCTGTCTGTGTGAGGCTTCCTCTTGACCTCCTTCTTCTTCAGTAGTGTCTTTTATCTTAGTTGCATATTTACAATCTTAAATACAAACCAGATAAACATGAAAAACATTAACCGGTAGGATGTTAAGATGTTAGGAGCATCTGTACTGCATCATCGGTACATCTCTGTCTCTTCTTAAATGGGAGGATAAACCTGTCAGCCACATTGGATAACTAACTGGCTGTTGAGTGAAAGGCACCGTAACAGATACATTTTGTTGCACTCATCAGGTCAGAGGCCTCAGTCTCTGCACTCAAAAGACATAGTTCATGTAGCCCACACTTCTCTCTCAGTTATAGCAGTGAATGCTTGTCACAACAGCTTGTTGTGATTTATTGAAAGAGCTGAACTCCTCACCCCTGATCCCATTCAAACCCAGCAGTATTTCCTTATGCACCTGGAATGGACTCTTTACGTGCCTGCCCAATGCCCATGGGCTAAACTTTCATTTGGACCAGAAATACTTCACTCCTATATGAAAGGGGAACGGGAAAGGAAAATTATATCTTTAGCTTGCGAGCAGCAGTGCATCTATTGATGATTCTGAGTGGGAATTGTTATGAAGGAACTGTCCCTTTTCATTTTGGGGCTAAAACATAAAGGAGAGCAACACACTGCCTAGAGGGGATGAAGATATGAAGAGACAGAGGAAAACATGACTTGTGTGATTTGTGGCTTCCACTCTCTCTCTCCCTCTCTCTCTCTCTCTCTCACTGTGGAGTTATTGAATACTTTTTTGTTTAGCCGAAGCAGAGATTTTTCTGGTTCACTGTATGAAAGAGCCTGTGTTGTTGACCATGTATACCGTCAGACAAGCAGAGTAGGATTCTGGGATGCCACAGAGCGCTAGTTTAAATTTTCATACTCAGATTAGCTTTATTATATTTATACATCCAGACCTTGTAGATATATTTGGCATTATGGTTAGACAGAACAAGTTAGTTAATTTAGTCTTTAGAGTTAGGGGTTTCTACGTCAATGTCTCAACATATTGTAACTGCAACTTCCTTTCTCAGTTTAAAAAAATAAATCCCTTGGCACATAGGAGTATTTTCTAAAATTTCTTGTGTATTCCTTGTGTTTTTTTAAATGTTAAAAGGCACAAGTTTTAGCTATGAGCGTTTTCAAAGACAAGAAAGTCACAGCTGTAATGAAAAATTTCATACCAGCTGGATCTGGATATGAGGCCAAAACTCAAAGACTGTGTTTAAAAAATTTTTTTAATGGCCTTTGTTCATTTCTGTTAATTTACTTAAACTGTGATAACCATTCCATTACTACTGATGCAGCGATAAAAAAACAAAATTTCTGGATTCAGCATAGTCAGGCCCATTTTTAATTAACTCATGCTGAAATTACTGCAGTAGGTTTTGTAACTTCTGTTTTGCGTCACTGAAGGTCTGGAGCGAGTGAGCGATTGTAATCAGAAAAACCAGATTTTCTGTTTTTGTTGAGGCTGTTTCAGATTCTGCAGTTGGTGCAGATGTAAAATTTGGCCGTGTTTTGTCAGGATGCAGAAGGATTTGCTGGGAAGTAGGAGACTTTCTGGAGAACTAAGCTCATGTTTAATTCTGTCCACAACACACCCTGGTTCACTAATTTGATGAGGGATGGAGAAAAGAGTGATTGAGGCTGATAGAGGATTAACACATGGGTAATTGACAGAAAGAGACAAAAATAGTGCTGTAGTAACAAAAACTGTAAAAAAGGAGTGACTTACGGGGAGATAGCATGGGTCCAGACAGCCAAGAACAGAGCCTCTGAGAATTTACAGGCCTCTATCCTGGATCTGCTCTTAGTTATAATCTAGACCTAAATCACAGATGATACGCAGGCCTCATTGGACATCTACAAGATCTCTTGCAGATTATTCAAACTAAATAGGCACAAAATTGCACTCTAAGCCACATGTTTTAGATGGAAGCTCTGCAAGAGAACATCTGAGAAAATGTACGATGTGGAATGCTTTTTAAAAAGTGAGCAGGCAGGCATCCGACTTCCCTTTGGTATCCTTTTTCTGAACTGAGGCGGTTGAAAACCTGAGCAGAGACTCGCAGCGGGATGCGGGGCTCGCAGGGGTACGTGTGTTAACAGAGGAAGCGGGCCTTGAGTGCACAAACTACAAGAAATACATTTTGGCTGGTATGGACGAGCAAAAGCACACATTCGCGGAAAACAAAACAAAAAGAAGCACTCTTATAGTTTGTGGACTCGTGTGAGCTGAATGAGCTGAACAAGATTATGATCAAACCTCCAGTGCATGGCTGTCTACAGTCGATGTCTGCTACAAGCCATTCTCAATTTCCTGCTTCAGTTTCTTTGTGTCTTTGAACAATTTAAAATAATATTTTGGTACCATTTCTTTAGAGTAACCGATTTACTTTACTTTCTAGTAAATTATCTAACAAGCAAAATGAAAAAAAGACAGAAAAAATAAACATAGTTTGTAGCAGAAATATGTTATTCTGCTTCCATATGTCCCTATATCTTTTAAACATCTCATGATCCCTCAGATTTCTGTCATGACCCCACAACTACCTCTTATTGTGTTTAAGGTCACATCACTGCCATGGAAAAACACACTAAACCAGACTCATGAGAAAGGATAATTATAATGAGAGGATATTGGATAATACTCCAGGAATAAGAATCCTGACTGTGTTTCTAGTTAGAAGAATTCATAATGCTACACCTGTTATCTTTCAGTAGTAGATTCAAGCAAACTGCAGGATAAAAACCGTGCTCTCTGCTCATTGTGCATTGAGTGTCGTGATCTGTGACGCTTCGCCTGGATCATCTCCTGTTTATTTTGAAATGACCTCCCTTGCTGTGTCAGTTGTTTTTTCATCCCCTCACCTGTTCCCACTTCCCCAATCAGTCCTGCAGTCACCTCATCTCTTCCCACCTGCACCTAATTCCATAATCAACCTGTTCAGTGTTTTTGCCTACCTGTGTTCCTTTCATCATGCTCCTCTGCTCTTAATGTTATTAAAATATGTTCACTAAACCTGCCTTAAAGTCTGCATTTGAGTCCAACTTGCCTAAACCATAATGTCGATACTGCATTTAATTAACTTTTCCATGTCAGAAAGTGTTTTCTATGCTTCAGTGGCACAGGCAGAAAAAAGAACTTGAAATATTAACTAGAAATGTAAAGATAGTGGATCAGGGATAGAAGCCGCACGACCATGGCCTGAATCAACTGAATTGACGTTTCTGGTCATGCTGGCACTTCCATGGTTTACATGAAAAACTCATTCAGCCAACCTGAGGTCTGGTGGGCAGGCATCCCTCCACCTCTCTTGAACTGCTTATAAAATCTCCTTTCACTTGCTTTTATAGCAAGAATATCCTCTGAGACTAGGTTGTAAGTAAAATGAGACCTTCAGTGGCAGGGACATTCAGAGCTGGCGGTGCTCTGGTTTACTTTGTCAGAAATGCTCACTTTTACAGAATTTTCTAACTTTGATCATTCGACCACAGTGAATGAGCTGGTGTGTGTTCAAGCGCCATAATTTCTTGGCAGAGAGAGCAAAAATGGAGCACTGCACCGAGAAGGAGAGGGTGTAGAGACTATTGCAGCCTGACAGATGTAATCCCTAACACGGCTCCAAAGTGCTGTGTGCCACCACAAATTTTGAGTGAGGGTTTATTTAAAAAACAACCTCACACCACAGGCCTCTTATGTGCTCTGCTTCTCATTTATTCTCAGCATAAATTCAAAGCTGAAGTTGCTCAGCACGATCTCAAGAAACCTTAAGCAGACACTTAAGCAGTTTTCACGCTAATGATAAACACGGTGAAATGTAATTCACAATAATAAAAAAAAACAAGAGCCAGAGCAAGACAAAGTAATCAAAATGCAGACATGTTTAATGATCCGTCTTTTTTAATTGTCACAAGTTCACATAAAGCTGCAGCAAATTGTACATTTTACTTGCAATTTTACCCATCATGCTTGCTTTGTTAGCTAAACAAACCATCTCTCCCATCATCCGTGTCACGTTCCCGCAAATGCTATCCATAATAAATTTCAGTTATGTGCTTTTTAAGAGAACATCAATCTTAAACATTTATCTGAGGCAGTGACGCTGGCCCTAGAAACCTTTGAGGAGATAAATTAGCGACGATAACCAACAAGGTGCCCTGATATGTGAATATTACAGATGAGGTGGAAGTGAAGAAAGCCATGACTAACATTTCCTCTGCTACAGTAAGAACTACTGCATGTTTAAAATCTTCTAATATAGGGTTTTTAAAAACAAGGATTTCACATCTTGTTCATCCTTTTGCTTTCATCTCTTTAGAGATTTGCATTTCCCAGACTTAAATTGTGTTGGTTTAACTTTGGATAAAGATGTTCAGTTGGAAAATCTGCGTGCCAAACTGAGATACCACTTGAGGTGGCCACAGTTCCACTCCTGTTTTGTGTAACAGACTTTATATGGGCACTGTGTCAAGATACAGTCTACGTAGTCTCAATACAGAAATGTTTTAGTCCTAAACTGAAGGCCTTACAGGATGCTTTTATCCTTAGCTATCACAGTCTGGCATCTGACGACTTAACATTCCTGTATTGTTTTGCATGCCTTCCCCCTTTGTCTCTATTCCTGTTTTTCTTTCCATGTTAAATTTGCATCTGCTTGTCTTCTCACTTCTTCCCTCTGTCTCCTCCTCATCAGCCTGCGTCAGTTTATGAAACGACGATTGGTATCAATTTTATAATAAAAGAACGGCCTCTCAAATTCAGCCTGTTTTTGAACTTTGCCTCTCTCACTATGCCTGAGAGAAACAGAAAGAGAAATGTTTTGGTGCTGGTTGGGATGTTAGCATTCTTTGGCTTGACTTAAGAAAGGCTTGTTTCATGGAACGGAGGTGTTTTCGTGCCTTCGGCTTGTTGTTTTGTGTCTTTCAAATTCACACAGCCACATTGCAGCTGTGTTTTATCACAGCTGTCTACTATGACTGGTATCATGCATTCAAAATCACATCTTGGGGGGATTTGAATTGAAAAACTGTCTTAGATTCTTAGGATAAATTGTCAAGTACATCTTCACTAGAGGGCCCAATAACAGCGATTTAAAATTTTGGGAGATGAATTGCATTTTTAAAATGTTTGAAATCACATCACACCTTATTATTATTCATCAAACGGATTTCAAAAACAATAGAAATATATCTACGTGTTTGTTTTGGCATCAGTCCTGGCAAAACTACTGTAAATGCTGCTCATCCAGTTTCTAGTGTCAAAAGGTGTGCTTAAAAATATTTAATTTTGTCATGGTTTTCAAGGAAATTGTGACATCATCTCTAGAAGTAAGGCCCATACAGTAGGTCATTAATGACTGAGTAGTAGAAGCACTAAAACAACATGTGGAGGTTTAGTTTGGCCCAGTCTGCGGTTTAACCCTTAAACTGGTCTTCTCCAATTCTACCTCACTGTGTGCACATAAGTGGGCTCCATCGTATGTAGTTTTGTTTTTAAAGTCTACCATTTCTTTTTATGAGAAATGGTGCAGAAGAGGGAGAACTGGGAGATGCAACAGATTGGAGCTAAAATTTAATATGCTGTAGGTTTTGGACCGGCTTGAACCAATGACGGTGCAAGATTTTTTTGCTTATGTGCAGACTAATTTAACCAAATACGTCTTGGTTTTGGCTACTCACTTCCCTCCCCAATGCTATTATATTAAGAGTATCCTTATCCTGGAGGGACTTGGGATCAAAATGACAACATATAGTTGCAAGTAACATCATACTAAATTGATTCCAGGCAAAAACATTCATTTTTGAAACTATTTTTTCCACGGCACATCCAGTGGTAAAGAATCTTGGTGCCTGCAAGGATGAATATTATATTAACGTTAAGAGACTCTTAGGTCTCAACACCACAAGTTGGCAACATTACATGAAGTATGAAAGTTTCACTTTAAAAAAAATACTGCTGCCTTCTAGTAATTGAATTGTGGTTAAGATCTCTTTATACAAACACTTAGTGCCTCTCTGATGCATTCCCATCTTGTCGCCTTCTAACGTTTTTAGCCACGCTAGCAGGATTGCAGTGTCGGTTTATTGGTCAGTCTACCGCTTTAGATGGATTGCCACGAAATTTGGGACAGTTATCTGTGGCTCCCAGAGTTTGAATCCTAATGAACTTTGGTGATCCCCTGACTTTTCCACCAGCGCTATGAGGTTGATATTCATGATTTTGAGTGAAGTGCCTTGAAGGCTATTGGAGGGATTTCCATGAAATTTGGTACAGATATTCATGTTCCCCTCAGGATGAACGGTAGTAACTTTGGGGGATCCTTCAACTTTCCTTCTAGCACCATCATCAGGACAAAATGTAAATTTGTCTCACACATACTGTGTTTGTTAAGTACTAATTGGCAAAAGTTAACATTATTAGCAAAAGTAGTAAAGTATATTATATTTTCTTTTGTTTATTTAGCTCAAAACAGTGCAGTGCATTAGTACAGCCTCTCCATAAAAGAAAAACTACTGGGCATGAAGCCTGTTTTTCTTAAAATGTCTACTATGTAAATTTTTATTCTTCCAACTAAAATTATTAAGGAATAATGAAGTAAAGACTGACGTGCTCTGTCAAAGATGCTACCACATGTAATTATTCTCAACTAGCTTGACAGTATTTAATCATATTGTGTCTTTTTTGAGACTGTTGCCAACAGTGTCCTGTTCTTCTCAAATAAATTGCACCCGACTGATAATATATGAGGTTTAAATCTAATACAGGGAGGAATTGACTGCCTGTCAAAGACATAAAACCGTATGATTCAACCAGGGATAAGAAGAAGCACTATGTAAGCATAGCCTGCATTTCCAGACACTTGATATGTGTGTTAATATAGAGCTGGCATTGTTTGAAAAACACCAGGACGACTGTATGATCTTTATGCCAGTGGATAACCAGTAATTTTCCTGTTATTTGTCTCTGACATGACTGTCACTTTTATGGATGGTTGCGCCTCCTTGACAGTTGAAGACACTGGGGTTTTGCCTGACTGTTAGCAGCTCAGTGAGCCAAAACAGTGATTTTCCAGTAAAATCTCTGGCTGGTTAGTACTTCCGACGTCCTAGAAATGTCAAAAGCTAACATCTAGTCGCGCATACATTACACTATGCACGCCTGATGTTCCTAAAACCACGGTAGTGTCAAGTAGCTACACAAGAATAGAAAGCCTAAAAAATTGGCCAGTTTCTCAAGGTATGTTCAAACCAAATGCTTGTGGCTTTACATCATCAGCATCGACAAACTAAAACACTACATATTAAAGATTCAAGAAATCACCAGACATCTCATTGTCATCTTCAGTAAAAGGCTTCATTCAGTGCTCAGTAGTGGTGATTATGGACTGCTGAGGCGAGCTCACTATAGCAGGGAACATGTGTACATAAACAGCTAGAAAAGGCTATATGGGGCCGAATGGCCTCAGTGCTGCCTGTAGCGTTTGTTTATCCAACATGCTGTAATGTTATGAGAACTGCTGCTTGAGCCCTGGTTACAAGTTGTAATGTAAATATTGATGTGTATGGAAAAGGAACGTTATTTAAGGCTTACCATATGTTCTAATAATTTGAGCCGCTGATTGTGGAGACTGGATGTCTTTTTAAGGACGAACACTGCCATGGCTCCCATCTTGTGTTTCTCTGCAGGTGTGCAGAGAGGCTTTGTGTAAAATCAAGGCAAATCTGTTTTAGGAAAGATACATGTATCATTTATTTTCTTTCAAATTTACAGCTCCATTTTGTTTCCATCCTGTCCCTCACATTCAGTGCTTACATTGTCAAATTGAAAGAATAATATGTTCCTCAAGGCAGTGATATATTAGGCATGCGTGGCAGCCAGGTCAACACATTCTCACTCCCAGCTCATCACATATGGATACTTGGTTTGGATCCCTTGGCGCCACTTTTTATTGCACTGGTTACTCCCTTAGTACGCTTTTTCGATGTGCAGGGGCACCATAGTTTTAGAATGAATGAAGAGCTACATTTATTAATGGCAGCAGAGTCACAAGGACAAGCGCACAAGTGTCACATCAGACGCCAGGGTTTGCATCCTGAGTCCCGTCTGTGGTTGGGTTTAGGCAACAAAAGCACTTTGGTTAAGTTTAGGGGAAGACTGTGGTGTGGTTTAATACAGGAAACGTTCACTGTCATTTCAAAACCGTAGTGCACTCTCGCCCCATGTACTGTATGTCAGCAGACAATGATTTGGAGGAGAAGGATCGAGAGGTGCTGCTGTATATAAATAATCATCCAACTCTGTCTCTTAAAAATCACAGATATAAAACAGTGTTGCAGTAGCAAATCTTTTTGTGGGAAACGCAATGCAGCCAGATTATATTCTTCTCAGCAAGAGAACATTTGTATTAGATGTACAGCATCTGCAAAATGTTTGCAGTCAACATATTTCGTTGTTTCCATTACAATGTCCACTCCTGGCAACTCTGTGTTTATGCCATGTTAACTTAAAAGACTTGGTCAAGGTTTGGAAAAGGCTGTGGTCTTGGCTAGATGTTAAAAAAGTCAACTTTGATTTGAAGCACAGGATTTTGACTTTTTCAGTTTTAACAACACATGGGCCACAGGGTGCGAACCCCAGCCTCTGGTGTAAATGTCCTGCATCATACAGCCCTACCTCCTCCCTACAACCTCCATGGAACACAAAAACGTTCCACTTTCTCAACTGGCAAAATCATTGCTACTGAATGTAATCAAGGCAGCAATTATGTTTGTTTGTCCGAAATATATTTGGCCAAGCAAATTAGTACATACACATATTTTGCAGGCTAATCTGTGACCCTCCAACCCAGTGGTCCCATGTATGCATGAATGGGCTGTGAATGAGAGCTTTCAGTTCTGTCCCCGGTCTTTATCTCTACCATCTCCCCTCTCTCAGTGCTGCTGGAAAGACATACAGTGAACATATTGTGTATGGGTGTACATATTTTTGGCCCATTTCATAGATGAAAATGTATGAAATTGGCCTAAAAAAATAATCTGTGGAAATATACGTCAGATGTCACAGGTGTCACTCCAGAAGTGTGTTTCTTAAACTATGGGTTGGGCTCTAACATGGGCTGCCAGTCTCACAGGAGCCTAAATGAACATGAATACTGGTGAGACTTATATAGAGAACCTACAGCCACACTGAAGTGACACATTTTGGGCCTTAAGGTGGATCTCTGTAAAAATCTAGAGATCAAAACAATTCAAATTCATTTATTAATGTGATGTAGCAGAGACGGCTGAAATTATTCCCAGAATTTCAAATGATCAAATAAAAATTCTTTGAGAATGAACACCTGCAACTGTTTAAAGCCAGGCTACAAAGAAATGTTTTTATTTTGATTTGCCGTGAGACAACCAATAACCAGAAAAACTGATTGTGATTCTCTGAGTCAACATGTTTAACAAAGCCATGCAATGGAAACATCTGTGAAACCAGTGTGGCAGAACCAAACTTAATACACTACAGGAGAATGCTATAATGTTCACGTGTTAACTCCACAACATCAGCAGTTTTTATTTTTACAGTTATCATGCGTGCGTTGTTTTGAAGAAAATGTGGAAGAAGAAAAAGTAAATATGGAAGTAGTTTGGTACTGTAGTGAGTCACTGTGTGAGTCCTAAAGCTCTCAAAACATCCTCTATGACCCCAGAGTTTATATTGATGCCACACGGGGGGCATTTGTATACACCAGCAGCATGTAAATTATTCGAAATTAACAAGGTGATTTGAGGAATATTACTGATTATAGGGATACGTAATGCCCGTAGTGCAGTGTGTTTTTTTTTCTTTCTGTCTGACATAAACCAAGAATAATGCATCGCTTGGTACTAATTATTAGCAGAGCGAGCGAGAGAGAGGCAGTTGTCACAAATCACCTGGCATATGTAAGCCTCACTGTTCATGCCAGTTGCCAAAGGCAATGTAAGGTCACAGACAAGTCACTTTTCACTTCTTTGCATCTCTAGTTTTTTGTGCTGTCATCAGTCACAACAATATTTTCATTATTTTAATTCAACTCTTCAAACACACACTCCATCCCCCAAAACACAATGAAGCCTTTAGGGACATGACAGAATTGATTGTTTGCCTTCTATTTGAGATTGCATATATATGCGTATTTGTGTGTGTGTGTCTGTGTCAGTGTGTGTAGTTGTATGTCCCTTTGAAGTTTTGAAGTCCGCCCTCCCTTCTGTGGCCCTACATTGTGTTGAACAGCTCCATTTGTCCCACCTTAATCCCCTGACGTAAACTCACATAAATCAAGCTTAGTTGTTTCTAAACGTGAGCAGGCTGGAAAACTCTGCCTCTGTCTCTCTGGCTCGCTCTCATTTCCAACCCCCCACGCAGAGTTGAAGGGCTGCTGGCTATTCGTTTAGCTTGACCACCTATATTGATTAGGATTACTGCGTAAAATTAAAATAAATGCAATGTGGCTTTTGCATAGTAGCTGTTGGCCATTCTCTCACAGGAACTCTTAGATTATTTAGAGAACCTAAATTAGGAAAGCGCACCCAAACTCCAAGAAACAATAAAATGTAAGTCAATATTTTTCTATTTAAACACACCATAAACAACTAAATACAACATAAAAGCAGATGCATAGCTTGTCAGTTTTTAAAAGGTCCAAAAAGCTTGATAGTCGTGATACTAGAGTGGCTAAGCAGACACAATTCACTCACATTTACCAAGAAGATTCATTTAGAAGGTTATTAAATGTTGATATTGCACAGCAGTACCCCCTACTACCTACCCCCTGCTTTTCTGTGGCAGTTACATACACTTATTAGTTCTAGAGACGGAGTAGCATCATGGCACCCATAGTGCATCTAGGCCACCCTCTCTCTATCGATGGCTCTGGGCCAGATTAAAGTGCCAGGGCTCATTGTTTACACAGCTCCGTGGTGCCACGGCTGAGCAGGCCCAAACAATGGGCCCCTGCTCCCCTTTGTCAGAGTGAGGGGAAGAATGGAGACCTCTTGACATGGCAACCTGAAGCCTCAATGCCCCCACTTCACCTAGCTGAGAGGGTCAGAGCAAGAGAGACAGGAAAAAGGGAGAAGAGGGGAAGTTAAAAGATAAGAAAGATGGAGAGTGGAGAAATGAAAATGGAAGAGGGGAAGGAAGGAGATATAATGATGTGCGTGTGTGTGTGTGTGTGTTTGAATGAAGACTGATCAAAAATACAGGAAGAGCGATAAAGAGGTAGAGAGAGCTTTGATAAACATGTTGTATCATGTCTGTTTAATATGTACACAAAACGAAATATATAAACATTTTATGGTTTCACAGATAGTTACTTGCTGTAACTACTTCGGGACATAACACGAAAACAACATGAGCATTGTGAAATTATGCCCCCTGCCTGAGCTCAGTGTGTGTTTGCAAGTGTGTGTGTCATCATGAGTTGATGTTACAGCACGGGGCACCTTCTCCTCTCTGTCCTATGGGCTCCATCACTTTTATTTCTATATTAAAATCAGAGTTAGTCACATAGAACTTGATTTTACTTTTCTTTATGACACAGTGCAGTTAGAGGCATAGTAAATGTCTTGTTTCCATCTGCTTGCAGTAAAACTCATCATTAGCATTCAAAAGTGGAGGTCATCACTTCTCTTTCTTGTTCTGCTTGCAGGTCACTTTCTCGGCAACAATACAGTCATTGATGTGCTTCGTCGCCAGGGATACGAGGTGGAGCACACCCCTGCTGGGCAGCCCATAAACAGGTAAATTTACTGCTAAAATGCCCTTAAGCACACACTTGCGCGCACACACACACACATACACAGTTGACACAGTGGATTTTGTGATTTATTGTGGCAATACATGGTGTAAATGTAACTAATCCCCTAATATTATATGAGCTTCTAATTTTACAAAATTGCTGGAATTTATCTTTCTGAAATTAAAGCTTGGTTTTTTAATAATCATTTTACTTTTATGCAACACAGACCTTGCTTTTTTCTCTCTTAATAATTCAGAAGTAATTAAAAAAAAATTCCAATAGTTCTGTCCAACTCGCTGAATTTCTTCTTTGACTGATATCCAGAGTTAAACTGCCAAAAATCCTTTTAATACTTAAAACTGCATAGTAATGTTTTGGTAATTGTGCCACAAAAGACAGGAAATGGTGAATAGCTTTTGACTGATTTAAGTTCAAACCCAGATGTGACACCAATCGAGACAGAACCATTCAAAATCTGAAAATGATTTATGATGACAGACATATTTCAAAGATTCAAAGAGACAAATATAAGGGGGTTATCTGTTCTGCTCTTTCTCTGTTCCAGGAAGTTTTCTGAACTGGTTTGAGATTATATAATTTTGTGGTAATCTTTCTCCATAGAAAGCAGAAGAAATATTTGAGATATGAGAAGACAGGAGAGACTGAGGAAGAAAGAAGCAGAGAAACAGGGAACTACAGAAACGTTGGATAGAGAACAAGGCAGAAATATTATGTTTCACCATAGTTGTTGCACAGTTCGATTTCTTCTGAAAACACGAGTCTGTAAAACTCGAAAGCCCATATTTTATCACTTAAATGGGTGTAAGGTTTCATGTCCAGGCCACATTTTACAGTACAACTGCTGCCTCATGGCCCTGACAGCAGTATATATTTCTCTCAACTTTTTCACTGACTGTATTTCAAATCTGAAATCATTTTCCAAGTAAGCGCAACTCCTCAGTTTGGTCTGTGTTCATTTGCGGACCCCAAAACAGATGTTTAAGTTCTGCTTCAGCCCTTATGAGATATGTGTTGTCTGCAAATAATCAGAAACTGCACTCAGTAGTTATCTGTTGAGTAATTCTCCTTTTTTGAGGTCTCACTCACTCCAAATGTCCCTAAACAGGGATATTTATCTCATCATATCACTTTGAAGTTTGTCATAGTTTTATTCATTTATGTGCCCTATTGAGACTGGGGAGTTCATTATTTTGGCTCTTTACTGGCAATGAACCACTAATCTGCTAATCACATAAGAGGCTCATTTTAGTGTGGGAGCTGGTGATCACTAAAACAAAAATAAATAGCCAGGCCCAGACCACTACTGAGAAAAGAAAGTGTTTCAGCTGTGTTTTAAGTTGTGCACCTCACACGCATCTGACAGAACAGATATACTCCTACTTTAATCAATCCAACTGTCTACACAGGCTCCAAAACAGCACAAGTTTTACTCATCCTACACGCCTGTAAAAGTGACCTGAAGAGTATTTTTTTTTTACACTTTAAGTCTATTTTCCTGTGTTTTTACAGCATTTGAATGTGTAATGGGCTCTGAGCACTTCCAAAACACTGCTGACCTACGCTCAGTGCTCTGCCTGAACGCCTCCTATGTAGACAGACTGAGCACCAGAGCTGCTGCTGCTCTGCCAACATACTGCCCACACTGTGCCTTCTATTTAGACACTGTGTTATACTGATAAAAACCTTCATCACCTCCTTTAGCTTTAAGCTTTCAGTTTTATATAGTTATCTTCTCTTCTGTTTTCATTAGCCTGATACTGATTGACACTGCATACTGTGTCTAATAGTTATATTTGGTGCAGTTAAAGATCAAATATAGAGGCATCAAACTTTTTGAAAGGCATACACTTTGACTCGGTGATATCACAATATAAAATCATCTCCACCCCCATTCTAAATTAGGTGCAACACAAATGAATATTAGATGAAAGTTGTTTTGATGTATTTTGTGCAGTCAGTATTCTATGAAAATTGCCTTTTACCTTGTGAGACATGCTGGAAAACATTTCCAACTGAACATTTTCTCTCAAACATTATGAGCCCAGTTTGATCTGACCTGCTATTCTCCACCCATACTGTGCAGAATGTATGATAACAGCTGTGAATAGAAAATCACATAACACGTAACACACACAACTCTGGCAGCTGTGTCCCATGGGTTCTTTGTTGCAGTATTGAAGCAGTTGGTGTTTGGGTACAACACAGTCCTGCGGGAATAAAGTTTGATTTCAGCCCTCTTGTTGTGTGTTGAGCATTTGAAAAGAAGGAAAACTCCATCCAAAATCCATGGTCACCCACTGATATATGTAAAATGTGGCCTAAATCGAAGCTTTTGCTCAGCCCTGGTGTGGTGAAAAATTGGGTGGTTGATTTGTTTATTATTTATTGCAGTTTATTTGAGATGTTTGAGATATCAAGCATTATTTTCCTTTTGTTAAATGAACACAATGCTACGTGACAATCTTGTCATCAGACACTACAAGGCACAATATCTCCCAATAGGGATCTCTTGTTTGGATTTTCTGTTATAGCAACAAAAAAAAAGCATCCATTGATGTTCTTTGGGATTTTCGCATGTCTTCTGCTGTTTCCACTAAATAGATCGTTCCACAGATAAAATCTGACAAAACCCCCCACTGGCCACCAATGAAGAGTTGTTGAAAAGGCCAACCCAGGCAGGACTCCTACCTCCTGCTGTGATGCATGTAGTGCAGTCTACCATGGCACGCTGCGGGTGGCTATCTCACTGCAGATCTATGTTCTTGTTCTGTGAGTGAGTGAGTGAGTTAGTGAATCTAATCTCACACACAAACCCGGTGTTTGATGCGGGATTATGAGCCTGAAATGAACACGCATTTGACCCATTCATACTCAGCAGCTGCCTTGGGTTAATTCCTGGAATTCAACATTCACACAGGACTTGGGTCTGCAACTGTAGGTCCAAAACTAAACTGTAGAGTTATACCAAACCTTATATAAATATGTCTGAATTAAATATATTCTGTTGAGGTGTATTTGAAGAGTATTTGCTGTCTTTATGATCAGTATGAGTTCGTACCAGGTCTGGTCTGAAGGTTTGTGCGTGTATGTGTGTGCATCTTCATGCATGGTGATTGTTAAAAATAGTTACTGACCTCATTAGAGATGGCCAGCAGCTCATCAGAAGCACAAATGTTTTTAATCAAAAAGATGACTTTTGGTTTTACGCTCATACTTCCCATTCTGGACCTTTAATTTGTTTTTCCAGAAAATCTTGGATATGTTCTCTATTAGACTGTGTATTGGTTCTTGGAACACCTACAACATCCTGTTCTTACATGGCAAGAATTCCTCTTTTTTTTGTCTTTTCCTTTCCTCTCATTTCCGTTCCTTTCCTTTTCCTAAAGTTTATTTGGCTGGGCTTGCACCTGTCCTTTCTTCAGTGGAAGTGCCTCATATGTCAATAGCACATCCACACTCAACCAGTCAAATTAAAGGAATACTCCAGAAAAATTTGTTTGTAGCTTGTTGCTTTGTGGACGACTAGTCAGTTTGGATTCACACTAATTACAATGGACAAAGGAAGCTAAAAGTCACAGCAAAAAACATTTCAAAACGTAAATCATCCAGAGAAACCACTCCTGCAGTGTAATCCATCTTCCTTCCATTAATCCATTTGTTCAGGATCTTATAACTCACAGCCAGCTAATATTTAAAAGATACATTTTTGGTGAAGACTTCCTTTAACGGTCAGATGTGCAGAACCTCAGGTGGGATACAATCCTAAAATCCTCATCCAGAGGCAGGGTGGCTCATTTTCCAATCCAAACTCAATGAATGTATGTGTGGGCATAAATTAGTCTCATTTTTACCCCAGGATTACAGATAACATTGTGTGGGAAAGAGAGGTCCCATTACAGTTATGCTGATATTAAGTATCATATTAAAATGTAAACAGCACATGCTGTGACAAAGCGCCTCTCTTGCTTCTCTCTTTCAAAAGTATCTAACGTTCCTGTGATGTGTATCGTCCAGGAGATCATCATCTAGACCAGAGTCCGAGGACCACTACGATGAATCCCCTCTCCTGGAGCCTTTCCTCCATGAGCTCCCCCACAAAGATGAGGATCAGGGGCGTCCCCTGGAGGATGATCTGTTACCCCACATGCTCCTGCCACCGGATAGCCTGGAGCTGCTGGAAAAAGCTGAGAGGAAGATGCTGAAGAAAAAGAGGAGGAACAAGCAGAAGAAGCAGCGGCACCGGCATTTCAACGACCTCTGGGTTCGCATAGAGGAGAGGTAAGAGGAAAGAAAGAGGAATGAAAAAATGAGGTCCATGGGGGTCATGTTTCTCTATGTATTTGTCACGAATGACTTGTCTCTTTTGTTTTGATAAAGGGATGAGGGGAAATATAGAAAAGGTGAGATGAAAGGCCAGACGTGAAGACAAAAGGAAAGAAAAGAGTGTAACGGTTTTAGTTCAGGGAAGACAGACAGAGGGCATGTGACTGAGGGAGGGAGAGGAAATTAGAATGTATCATGCAGTTTTGGCTTTCGAATAAAACTGGCGTGGTGCCGCAGGCTCAAACAGCCACCATATCATATCACCATACCCTTCATGCAGCCTGCACACACTTCAACACATACACACACACACACCCTGCAGTGTGGTGTAAGTCCAAACTAGTTTGTAGCTGGTATAAGTGTCTTGGATGTGAAAATAGCAGCCTGGGAATTCCTACTAAGTATCCGGTTTTGGTCTCACAGTAGCTCCAGGCAGGGACTAACCGGACAACAAAACAAGCTCACCTTTCAGACAAAAAGGAGACCTCCGCACAAGGTGTGGTCCGCCATGCTGAAAATTCCCCTCGGCTGGTTGTAAGGGCAAAATTTTATATTTTTGTGGATGTGATTTTGCACGTGGGCAGGGAGCAGAAAAAGTGAATTTGACCCTCCATCCATCCATCCATTTTCTACACCCACTTATCCTGTTCAGAGTTGGAGGCTATCTCCGCATGTATCTGTGAGATGCTTAATCTACCAAAGGGCCAACACATATGAACAGACAACCACATTCATTCACACTTTCAGGCAATTTAGAGTTTCTAGTTCACCCGCCGACTCACACATCTTTTCACTGTGGGAGGAAACCGGAGCAAGTGAAGGAAACCCTCGCAAACAGAAGGAGAACATGCAATCTTCATACACAAGCCACAACCACTGAGCCATCAGACCAACCCCTCACTGACTAATAATTGTAAAATATATATTTTACAGCTAAACCTCCTTCAGCTCATTTAAAGTCATACCTCATTGTCTCCCATACTCTTGAGGGAAATTGAATTAAGGGCACATTTATCAGCCTGAAAGTCAAGTCTAAAATGATTTTGGGCAAAATCACCTGAGTCAGCTCATATTAATGAGGTTGAAACTTTAACTCATTTACCCTGCACTTTAAACATTATGTTTTCTGTAGCTATGTATATCCAGTGCTGCTAAGAAATACAGCCAGAAAAGGAGATTTTGCTTCTTAGTGAAGGATTAATCAGATTAAATCTGTATGATCTTTTATTTCCTTTTCTTTTGTCTTCCTCCTGAATGAGCATGTGTTTGCATGCTGAGTCAGTGGAGCCTCCAGGACTCCTTGTATTTACTTAATTTGTGTGGAACATAGAGCTTGTTTACTGTGGCTAATATTAATATCATACAGATGAAGATTTGGACTGTTGACACAGGAACATAAACCATGGCCCTTTCATTGCTGTTGCTACCATTATACATGTCATTTGAGCACAATATTTGAAATTCCTATTCCATTCCTAAATTGTCTCTACATGTCCTGAAGCTGGCCTTGCATCCCATGTGCCATGGTTTTATTTCCCACTGCTCTTTCTCTTACTCTTCCCCCTTCACACATACACTTTATACAGCTTTAGATTCTCTTTATAGCAGATTGAATTTGGCAGCATGAAAGCTCAGTGCTCAGCACGGTCATCTCATAGTAACAAGCTCCAGGATTTGACATTCAGCCCTACTTCATTCTGTGTGTGTCCCATGCTTTCTTCCCACAGTCCAAAGACATGCAGATCAGTTGAACTAGAGACTTCAAACTGTTTGTTGTTGTGAATACGTTAGCCCTAAGTGTTGATAGCCTGACAGCCTGTGGTTAGATTCTGTCAAGGTGATCCTCTGTGAGCAGATGACAAGTTGCATTGGAGGGGTGCAGTGCATTAGCTCAACCATCTCCAGCATCTTAAGACTTTTGGCAGATGATCAATTTAGATCATGTTGATACAGTCAGTGAATTATGGGCGTTGATGCTGTGGGACCCTCGAGCAGAGTCCACTGGGTGTGGACAGACCACTCTGGAAACAAACAGGAGCAATTAGAAATTAAATAGAAAAAGAAATGAAAATAAAGTCTGGTGTTGCAAACTTTTTTATTTCCATTTAGTCTGCAATTACACCAATGATTTCTAAATAGTGATTGTCACATGGTAATAAATGGTTGCAGTCTTACAGGGTTTGGAAATTATTAGAAATAATTGCGGCTAACCCTCAGGTACAGTTTCGCAAAATTGGACGCGTGCAGGACTCTGCCCTTAAGCATGTGGTGATTTTTTACCCCAGTATGAACATGTTATTTTTCTACGTACAGTATGGACTACTCCAAATTGGTAACGGAAAGAAAAATCCAACCATGTAGCGTCTGTTCTTCACAGGAGAACAGAGGAGGTTTGTGAACGTTTGTGTACATTATGTCTGCAGAGATGTTTTCTCTCTTTCTGAGCGGGCCTCCATTTCGAACAGGGAGGAAACAGACTGTTTGTGTACACATGTTACAAAGTGTACACGGTGCGCGTCTTTGTATATTTTAATGTCTGAAAAGGTGGCCGGGTGAGAAAAGGAGAGAGGAAGACCAAAAAAACAGAAGCAGCTACAGCGCCACAGTTCTCTGTTGTGTTTGATGCATGGCCACAGAGTGATGTGTCACACCTGGTTTCCCTGCGTCTCTCCAGGCCCTCAAACCTAGATAAACTTTCTTCATAACCTAAAAATTACCCAAAGGCTTTCTCTCAACATGTAAAGACCTACTTGCATCATTTTTTTTTAAACTTGCGAGCTTGTCACTGATATCTATTGTGTTATGTAGGGATTGTCTCATTTATCACTGACTTTTAGTATTTTAACAATCTTGTTTTGACTGGAACTTAATTCTCCAAACTTTTCCAACTTGTCCAGCTTAGGAGATTGCAGTCAGCCATCCAAACTCAAGATCATTTGTCCACAATGATCCCTCTAAGCATACTCTAATTTATGTCTGCAGACAGACATAGTCAGGATGAGGAATAATGATGGAAATTTAGGGCTGGGACGCGATTTAGTTCCTGTTCTGATATTATGAAAGACTTGTTTTCATTTTTCTTAACGTTGATGCTCATCAAAAAGAAAAAAAAAACATTTTTCCCACCAAAACATAATCCTGTAAAATGGAAACACTGTCTTGCAGTCAGTTTTCTTTAATATTGAATGTTGTAATGCTGTGTCAAATTGCCATCGCAGCCCACTGGTATCTGGAGATCCCGACTTCAGGAACTTGTGTGTTTGTTTTGCCTGGCCGCGTCCCAGTCAAAACCACACGAGCACCGCAGGCTCGGCATCAAACAGGAGAGCAGAAATGATTTAATTGCCAGACTTGTTTAGAAAAGGACAGATAAAGAGAGAAATAGAGACAGCCAAACATGGGCAAACAGAATATGTAATATGAAGAGAAGAAGGGAGGAAGAAAAGAAAGTAAAAACTTGCATGCAGTTGGTTTATAGCCATGAGCTGATCAATGAGGTGCATGCCCAGGGGTTTGTGTCATTAGAAATTTTCCTTTTTAGCTTTCATCATCATTAATATTTCCATTGTTTACTTCCTGCAGTCTGCATATTTTCTCAGGCAGTTGTGGACAATATGTAGAGAGGCCTGTTCTTCTGTGACTACGACAACAGGATTTTCCCTTTAATCCCAAAGAACAGCATAGTGGCTCAGCTGTACACAGTGCTGCATGTTTAAAAATGTTAAGGAAATTAGTCTGGAAATAAGAAGGTCTTAGACAGTCTGCTGTAACTTCAGAGTATGTGGAGGTTTTTGAGTTTAGCTCAGAAAATGATTACACAGGACTTGTTTGGACTGTCTCAATGCATTTTTGAAACCTAAAATTGCAAACTGGGCACTAGTGTCTGATATATGAATTACAATCAATGTATTGTTATGCTCACAACGTACATCAAGTGGCTCCTGATAGCTTAAAGCTCCTGAAAACTTTGTGTCAAAGTATTTTTTCATAACATAAAACAATCATGAGAATGTAAATGGTCAAATTTAAAGTTAGGGGAAAACATTCCAAAATTAGTTTAACAAGAATTGTCATCATATTATCATTTATACGTTGCTAAATCCTAACTGGGGCAAAGAAGTATTTGACATCATTTTTTGCAACTGAACCCCACCCACCTCAAACCAATGAAGAGAATGCAGGCAAAAAAGGAGATACAAAAAGTAAACTAGAAAATGCATTTCCTGTGGAAAATGCATGTGAATGCTGAGAGCTGAATGGATCACTGAAGCAATGCTGAAAATGGCTGAAATTAGCAGAAAGAAAGGGTAGATGCAGAAGCTGAAAGTTAAAACCAATAGCTGAAACATTAGTTTGAATAGCAAAATTGCAGACAAAGTTGAACATTTTAGAAAGTAGAAAGAGATGAAGAAAGTTGAATAAAGACACATTTGTTAATCAGATTCTTCTTATTTATTCTCTTGTCTTCTCTCCACAGCACTATGGTCCAGTCCCCGCCTCCCCCCCTGGTCCGCATCATCAATGGTTACATCACAGTGCAGCCGCCTGACAGAGTCCACAGCCACTACAACTACCACCACATACCTTCAGCGTCACCCGCCTCCGCTTTCCCATCGTCTTTACTCGTCTTCTTCCTCTGCACATTGCTTACAGTGATCCCACAGACGTGGACTGCGTTCCCTTAGTTTACAGTCAGCCTTCTTGAGTATAGACTTATTGGGTTTCATGTATCAGCTCATGTAACACTAGGTCTGATCATGTATCATAAGACCTAGAAGAGGTTGCGAAGAGTCCAGAGACTGTTCACAAAAAAAGCATGGAGAAAGGATGTGAAATCTCCATGGATAGGTTAGATAAAGTTTGTGTTGTCGGGGACGGAACAGTAAATCATGTTAATAGAGCATGTCTCTTACAAATTGAGGCCTTCATGAGCATGTAAGTGCATATACGCTGAGGTTTCTTGGAACATTAAGGTTGCATAAAGTTTCAGTTATTTTACATAAACAGCAGGAGCGAGTACACAGTATGCAGCATGAAAGAAAAGTGAATGCTCACAAACAGGAAGTATTGTCAGGCATCTCACAGACATTACACAACCTGTCAGTTCCCTTATGGATTACATTGTTAACGTAGACACTCATCATTCAGCATTCACTGCCTCTGAGAATATGAGCTCTCACTCACGGTGACTGTGCGGTGAATGGACACGAGAACATGAAAACCATTGCTGAATATCAAATACCTTCAGTAAGTACAACTGGAACCATATGTCCTTTGTATGAGTGAGTGTGTGTTTATGTATGTGTGTGTGTGTGTGTGTGTGTGTATGACAAAGTCTATCAGCTCTTAAACCCCCTGGCTTTGTAAACAGGTGTTCCTCTTCAGAACTTAATATATTCTTCCATTTTAGAAGAATGTTGCATAAAAGAGGGAAAATTGTACATATTGTTTCTAAATATTATAGATGTATTTTAGAATTATAAAAAAATGGAAATTATCAAAAGTTTTGTTGTTTATATAAATATATAAATAGATATGCAGTATATTTTTGAAAAGAATTCAGGAACTAACCACCATAGCCTGGGCGTCATGTGTCTCACTGAAATGAAATTTTTGGAAGGGACAGGTGATTGTATTGTACAATACGTATCAGTGTTATCACTCGCTTTGCTGTATGTGTCTGCTGAGAGGATTCATGTTAATGAGTGCCTGTTATTTTACATAGAGACCATTTGATTAATTTATTTAACTACTATAGTTTTGCTGTAGACCATATGAAATATTCCCTGTTTTTTATGTTTGTTTTTTTTGTCACCACGATGTCCAAATGTGTTATTTCAAATGTTTTCAAGTATGATTTCAAATGCTTATGATGGTAATGATACCTCCGTTTTAAATACACAAAGCTGCCTACACAGATAGACCACATACAGCATAGTGCTTTAGGCCTTTCACATTTCATATATGGCATGAAATAAGTGTAATAGTATTACCATGACAACAATAAAATATTTATCTAGATTAAAATCTGATTTTAATGTTCATGCTTGGCTGCAGAGTAAATCAAAGAGACTTGCATTAGCATAAACTGCTTTATGCTTATTTACTTGAGATTATGTATTGGTGCATGCACTGCTTAAGTGCTTCTCTCATAATATGGGATGGTACTAGATAAGCTAGATAAGCAAGGATGATGGGAAAGTTTCACCAGGAAAAGCCACTCAAGTTCATTTATACTCCGATGTACCTCTAGTTGCCCCAGTGTATGTTTACATCATAGAAGATAAATGCACACGTCACATAAAGACACTTGAAGATTAGTAGTTGTTGACACAAGTAGTTCGGTATCACAACAGCATTACACTGATGGTGTATTATGGCTGTCTCAAACACACACACGCTGCCCTCCTGTCCTGACCTAGGGCTGGTGGCATGTTTATGTGAGGTTAATGTGCTGTGATAAGGCTTCCATTAGAAGCTGTCTGATGTGTGCATGTGGTCCGCCACAAACAAGGCAGCTGCTCCGCCAGCATACGTCGTCCCTGCAGGAAACAAACAGGAAACCAGAGCTAACGGATTCTTTAGATGTACAGGAAATGAGGGTTAATTGATTTGTTATGTCAACAGGAAAAGAAAGCTAATTGACTTGTTAGTTTGTGCTTTGATTTAGGAGTGGCTGTGTGCTGGAAGAGGTCATCGAGGGCTGCGTATGACGGATGTGTATGAGCAATGTTAAGACAGGAAGAGAGGATTTCTCGGTATAAATGAGGTGTGAGGTATGGGAGGTAAGTGACTCAATACACAGGGCAAAGGATGTTATTGAATGATTTCCTGAACAGAGGAAGCAGTTGTAATGTAAAGCCATTGGTTGCATGCAGAGTCCAGGCAATGTCTTTGGTGAAAGGAAATCTGGGAACTGTAATAAAATCACTAATTGAGTTTGATGGTGAAAGTTGATACAACACAAAGGTAAATTATTGCACATGATAACCAAATATCTGCTGGCATAAAGCGACCATAACACACTGATCATATGTAATTCTAACAGCATCTGGATTTTCCTTCTATGCATTTTATGGGCCTACTTCTGACACTTTGATTTATCAGGTAGCATTTGTAATCTGTCTCTCTAACAAATGAAACCTCTAGCTTTCACTGTGTGATTGTGTGCTATAAAGAAAACATGGAGGGGAAAACCCTAACCATAGCCAATGCAAACTGCGTACATTTTAAAACCAGTACGTGACTCAAAACGAGATCTTTCCTCTGCTCTAGTAACACAGCACTTTAAAAACAACAGACCATGTAAGTCACTCAGTCATTCCATAAAAGAATAAACAAACAAAGGTAGAGGTCACTCCTCTAATTGCCTCCTGTTGAGTGCTTTTGCTGACAGATGTAATGGGTCATTTACTATCAGAAACACTGCATGAAGAATGGTGTGAAATCCATAAGTCAAACTAAGTACTGTTTGAGCCAACTGCAGCCAAGACAAGATGGTTTCAAGGCATGAAACCAAGACCAGGACCCAGGATCAGGACACAAAGCCTGATTTTTTTTCTTTACTTTTTTGTCCATAATCATGTTCCCTGTGTAATTTAAGCTTGTAAAGCCTCTATGTTGATAACAGGTGAGTCTAATTCCAGGCTCAAACCCAGGTGCTCATGCCTGCAAACATGAAAGAGCTTAAGGATATTATTTCAACCAGAGTCGCCTGAATCACCAGCAATTATAAGTTACAGTGTAATGTATATGCATGTAATGGTTAAATGGTTCATGAAAATACCAAATATATACTCAAATTTGCTATGAAAGTATCATATATTTAGATAGATACATTTGAGATTGGGCATTGAAATCTGTTCCATTGCTAACACAGAACTCGTTGCTGCTAAACTAGCTTGTGTTTTTTCTTCTTATTATACACTCATTCATCACAATATGGAGAAAAATGCTTTCAACAGACATCCACCCCTTAAAACACTATCAAATAAGAAAATGGTCTTTTAAAAACATGCCACACTAGACTGGAGGTGGGGTTGCCAGATTGGACAAAGTAAACCTGTAGGAATTGAAAGCAGATGTCCATACAGACGTCTGTTTCCTGTGGCGTACAAAACTAGGTAAAAAGAATTTAATAATAATAAAAGCACGGCATTGAAAATGCTAGGTACTTTTCAGTGGAGTATGTTCTCTGAATAATTCTGAAAGGACTGTAACATGTTGTTATTTATTGGTACTTTCCTGTATAGCTAAAGCCCTCATTAAAAATATCAGGTACCCTGTGATAAGAAAATCACACAACACAATGCCTTACTGTACTTAAATAAATACAGAATTAATATTTAAGTATTTCTAAGATCACAAATATTTTCTATAACAGAAATATTTTCTCCCAGCCATTGATCGAATCCAGATAAATTATTAATTCTCATTTTTTTATAATAAGGACATGAATGAACCAACAGTATGTTTCCATATGCTTTCATCCAGCCGTCAGCCAGCCCCTATTTTGAGCCACAGGGTCAAATCACTTTCCCATTGTTAAAACAAGCCTAGTGTGTTATTATTTATCTGATGTAGCTCCAGACAGTCCCTCACATCCTTGTACAAATAAGCCTATGTGTGTAGAGAGGGTCTCACTGTGGTTATTGTCACTGCATCAGTTAAAGAGTCAAGGCAGTGTGTTAACTGAGACCTACAGTAATAAGTGCTGTGTTGACTGAGTCCTTAGTATATTTACACAGTAAATCTCTTTAGGGTTATATATAGTATGTTATTAGCGCTTGTTAGGACTCTGACCAAAGAGAACTCATAGTTTAAACAACAGGATCTGTCTCTTAAGACAGTTATCACATCTATCAATAAACAGTTGACTCCTATCTGAATAACTTTTGCAGCTAAGCATTCTTTTCCTTTATATATGCCATCAATCACTCTTTTCATCAATGTTATGGGTGTTCCTTTGTAGTTTTGCCTCATCTTGTTGTGTTTGTAGACTGATTCTAAGCTCTGTTAATAACTTACTTTTAGACAAACAACTGGTTTTATGTTGTCTCCCTTTTCCCACTACCAGTTGGGGTAGTACCAGTCAATCAGTTATTTAAAGGTGCTATATGTTTGTTTTTACAAATGCTACTAGCCATCATTAGAATTAATTGCTGTTTACTTATCAGTCTAGAAGAAATGTTTCAAATTCAGCATCAAACTTCATTCCTTTACTCACCAAAAGCTGTCTCCAATGGTGGAAATCATGCCAGTGTTAACTCTTATATTGTCTCTGTTTCTATCACTTCTTCTACTCAATTTAGCATGCTAGCCAGCGAGCCCCAGCCTATTGTTTAATATCACTTTGCAATAGTGTGTCACTGTAGCATTCTGCATTATACTACAGCATTCGGTGTTGAATTACTTTCACAGGGGGAAGAAACCCTGCAGTATAGTTGCTCCTGAGGGTTGGAGTTTTAGACACCATTCTTTGGCTTTAAACATGAATGCTGCATCCCTTTTTAAGTGCTGGTAAAGCTGAGGTACTAAGAGCCCTCCATTTCTCCCGGGTGCCCCAAAGGCTTGGTCAGAACTAGACTGAAAAGTTTTCAAACTGCCTACAGAAATACTCGAAACTTAAGGAACCTATTAGTCTCAGTGAGTTCAAAGCCTTTGTAAGGACAATGGAAGATGCATATATTGGAAATATTCAAGGCTTTGATTATGTTGATTGCAGAAGTCTGTGCATCTGTTTCTCCTCCCTTGTCTCCCTCCACTGCACATTTCCACTGAATCTTCTGAATGATTATTAGTTGGTACTATAGTTAGAAGGTGCTTCTACCTAGATCGGAAATAGGATTATAGAGTAGAGGGTCTATGGCCATCTTTCCTCAGAGTAATATTTTAATATCAAATTAGTTAATACAGCAGTCTAATTTTACTCCTACTACAGTTTAGTTTCTCAGCTAATTGCTAGGTCTTTTTCACAGCACACATTTTTGCAATGCCACAGTGAAAAAAGCACAGGTGTAAATAATAAAATGAATAATGAATAAATTCCAAGCTGCTTCAGTTTCAGGGTCTTATTGTTCGTGCTGGCTCACTGTCACACTGTCATGACTTACAAGTGCAAATGAATAGAACAGATCCATTGTTAATGTTATTAGTAACGTCCCCATGACCCTCATTTGGTTTTTGTAGGTTCATTGAAAATTCTTACATTTTCCACCAACACCTGCAATAGTTTATCTTCGATGACAGTGGAGTGTCTCAAGCTTGCATTATGACAAGCTAAGGAAAAATATTCTATGATACATGTCATGAATGCTGTGTATTCAAGTTTTCAACACTGTTAATGCTGTAGTTGGTTTGTTTTTTCTCTGCTCATAGTTGAAGAGGTAGAGTTGGTGGAGTGAGGTGCAATAAGGGCAGGATTTTGTTCTTTAAAGAGTAACTAAACCTCAGCCTCAAACTGTGTGAGGCATTTATGTTTTGGGGTTTGATTACAGTTTAACTTTTTAATGTTAACACAGAAGAGAATGCATTGTAATCATGACTAATCTGAATATTTGCTGAATATGTAGCTGAATGAGTTTTTTGCTCTTAGAAAAATACCAAAAAAAAAAAAAAAAAAGCGAGAGATGTTGTCAGGGATCATCAAAGCAGCTGTGTAATCCATGTATGCTTAAATCAATATTTCGGTTCAGTAAGAGTTTTAGTGCAAAAACATTGTTTATGTCTCTCAGTGCCTCTCAGGGTTGGTCTGTCTGTGATTGTCAGCTTATAAACAAATGAACTATTTTTGTGCTGGTGCTACACCACAGGGTGTCACTCAGTTACAGCCCGGGTCAATGGATCCCATTCATGGGAACAAATTTTAGAGGAGTGTTATTGATAGAAGGAAGCCCACACTGGGAGCTTGAACTTGGAGTCATGGAGCACATGCATATACACTATTACTCACAAGACACAAGCACACACACTCATACATCATACCACCATTGTGTGCATGTAAGGGGGTAACACGCACATACAGGGACACACATAAATGTTAACACAGTCCAACTGGACCACATACAGGTTCTGAGTGGGCTTGGTTGATATCCATTTTCACTGTCAATACACTCCAACTCTCTAACTAAACGTTACCCCCCTCTGAGGTTCTCAGATTCAGCTTCAGAAATGTGAGCTCAGGGTCAACACAGTCGCTGGGAGGGAGAAAATTGGAGCTAAAAGGTCATGATGACTGAAAGGTGTGGAGTTTGCCACTTTCCTCTCACCAGATACCTGTATCGCTTCTGTCAGAGTGCTCAGTCACGTAGATTTCAGGATGTGCAGTACATCAGTTATCAGTAGATTTTGCTTTCTTTTATTCCTTAGTCAATCTTTTGCTCTACGGTTTTGCAGTAACAGGTGCAGGCAGTCTTAGAAATGTTTGTGAGATGTTCCTTCTACACTTGCAGCTGTACAGTATACGCTCTCCTCAAGATGAGTAAATGTTTCACCAGTGAGTGATATTCAAATATAAACATTTCAATACAGTCACAGTAGAAATTAACTTAAAGTGACACAATGACTACCTTTAATACGCTCATTTGCTGGGCTGAGATAAAACAGTATATAAATAGCCTCAGCACTGATGAGAAAATACAAGAGAATATATGCTTAGTGAAAAATATGGGGATGGCAGTAAGGCAAAATCTGTAAAGCCAGTACAATGATGAAGGCTTACATCCTATTCCATTTTTAAAAGAAAACTCCAAATTATACCAATCACAGTAATATGTCAAATAAATCAGAGACAGGCTGATTATAGCTTATTACAGCTGATTATAGTGGGGACATCTCCTGGGAGCGCCATGCCTTTATGTTAATCATGCCGCATTAAAATTGTGTTCAATGCTGCCCTCTGCCTGTGAGCTGAGGTACTGTGTTTCACTTGACTGACACCTCTCTGTCTGCCCTCTCAGCAGGTGTCAGTTCTGGCCTTGCGTTGTATTTTGTTTTTGTATTTTTGCTTTGACAGCTGTGGAGATGCTGTGTGTTTCTGGGCAAGAGATTTCACTGATCCTGGACCACAGTCAGAGCTCAGGACAGGAGCGCATTATGGCCATTGGACAGAGGAGAGATGGAGGAGAAAGAACAAAAGGAAGACATGTTTTGACCACATGAAAGTGGACACTTAATTAAAACTAATATTAAAATGGTCTTAAATGGGTCAGTATGTTTGGCCACCAGCAAGCCCCAGAGCCATGATATTATAATGCTATTTCTGCTAGAGTTATCTTGCATTGCTGAATTTCATGGCCCATTATGCTGTTAATTTAGTAGTGCATGTCATCCTTAAGTTTTACAGCAAATATTATTTTCATACTTCTTACAGATATATGTATAGTGACCTGTCAGTACAGAATTTACCATTTTTTAATACAGCAGAAATGTGCTATGACTTTTTTTTTCAAGTCTGAACTCAGCAGAAAAAAATGCTATATATACAATAAAACACTGAAGGATAATTCTTGTACATTTCAACCTGGTAAATGTGGCTACTGTGGTTCAAATAACTTGCCAAGAGCATCCTACAGCTTCCCAAATTCCCAAATGAATCATTTCAAACACTTCTGAGTCTGACTAAAAGTACACACATATTGTGGACATTAGGACCGGCCATTATGCTTTGTGCATTTTCCGGGGCCACTGATTGGCTCATTCAACCCCGGAACCTGAATATTAATTTGCGCATGTCGGGTTTGTTTACATGTGTGAAGCTAACTTCCACTGCTGTACACCGTCTCCTGAGGGAACTGAGGAATAACTGAGGAAAATTGAGGAAAAAGCTAAATGCTATGGCGGATTATTCCGTGGACTATTATTTGGAGGTGTCACTGTGGTGGTGTTTCTGGAGTAAACAAACATGAGCTAATCAAACAGAGATGATAGACCCGCCGTGAAAGACAAGATATCCCGGAAAACTGGTGGTGTTCCTGCGGTCATTGCGCTCCACAACCACTGAGAAGTAAAAGTTTGCAGCACAGAGTGGAAAATATTTATTCCAGCCTCTGTCCACGGGTGATAGTAAGCTCTCTATTTAAAGGTAAGAGAAGCAATTACAACTATGTGTCCCACCAACAATTAAACACGAGCATCTTGCTTTGTTCCTGGGCCAATTATGAGCAAGTTGAGCCAGATGTAGATCCTAAAGTTAGCATAATGGTCGTTCTTAGCGGCTACATTCTGTGTTTACTTTGAGTTAGACTCAGAAACAAGTGTTTGAAATGATTCATGTTAAAATAAGGGTTATTTGGAAAACTGTTTGAGGCTCATGACAATTGCCCCAATAAACGCTGGTTTGCAGGAGTCCTCATATCTCTTCAATGGAGGTGGTAAATACAAAATTATTGCGACCCATAGAGCCACAGTAGACGTATTTATGGGAATAGCCCACACCAGGTTGAAATTTACCAGAATTATCCTTTAAATAACAACTGCGGATGAATATATCCATATGCCTTATTCAGTTTCTACATTATGCATCACGTTCTGTGGCCCTGCAACACATGGAGTATTTCTACGCCATTTATAAGGATGGATGCAGCTGGCGATATCCAAACCTACACATTTGAATCACATTTGAATCTTGGAAAATTATCAAATTGAACCCTTTGTTTCCAGCATTCAGCTGCGTGAAAATTACCTGTAGAATCTACTCTATTTTAACAACGACATTTAGTAGGTAATTCCATGTATTTCACATGTCGTCATGCATAATACCAGGGCACTGAAACTGATGCACCTGATAGGAACACAGCCTCATTTATATTGCACCTGTGCTTTTCATACTGTGACAAGTGAAAATGCCTCACATGAAGAAGGACCATGCTTTGAGATAATTGCAACAAATTTAACACGCAGAAAAAAATAAGACGTGAATAAATAAGACAGAATCAACTTTCTATTAGGAAGTAATACCTTCACATTTTCCAATCACTGCAGGCTGATTATAGCACTTCCATCTTAGTGCAATGAACTCAAGAACTCACAAGAAAGATAGACAAGATATATAAATATCTACACCAGTTAATTAACAAGGAATATTAGAATTACCATCTGAAATGTATTATAATGCTTTAGGGTGTCATTATTAGAAATGTGTGTAAATGAGCCATAGCCCTGTTTCTGATTAGTCCCATGTGAAAGGAGTGGTTTAGAACAGATTCTGTTGTGTTTAGTATTCATGCTTATCTGAGGTACTTTTATTTGTCTTATCTATTTTCTTTTGTTTTTTAGATCTTTTTTTATAGTGATTTTCTGCTGCTCCAGTGGATTTCTCCATGAGAATAATTAAAATTTCATCTTGTCTTTAAAGAGGGCATTGACATTTTATGTTAGATAACATAAATTCAAGTGTTCAGTATCGTCCTCAGTGCAGTCCTTTATAGCATGAAAATTAGATAAAGTTTTCAAGGAAACTTTAACTTTACTTTAACTTTAAGGGAGTAAAATTGTTTTAACCTTCAGCAGATAGGCCTATTTTTGTTCCTATAGAGGAATCATTAGAACTAATAAGACCAAAGAGATACTGTGTTGATCAAGACCAAACCAGGGTGTAAAAGCACACACTACCCATTCTTTATATTCTGCACAGTGCCTTTCTTGGGGCTCTGAGTGGAATTGATGAGGAAAAGTTAATACAACTGCAGCACAGACTTCCATATTGTGCCTGTCTGAATGGATTCAGATTAACACTCTGCCCTCCATGGGTAAAGAGAAGTAATTCATCCATAATCTACATCAAAATTTCAATCACTTGCAGCTTTCTCATGTTATTTTTTTTCCTTTTTTGAAATCTGCAAAATGCCTATCAGCTTGTTAGATCAAGACTAAGGATTGGGATTTGTGCCTGAGATGTATGGTTATTGACCTTTCCAACAACTCATTTATAACTCTCACTATGCAGCAGGGGAATGAAACTGTAGAATGGGGTATCAGAAAACACTCTGTCTTGGTCTTATTTTCTGATGTTAAATTGTTACTACGTCTGTTCCCTATGTCCTCTGTCCCTCTGTCACTTCCCCCCCTTATCCATCCCACCATTAGCTGACTGTCCCACCCACAGAAACACCCATACAAACACACATGCCCTTCTGCCTTCGCTCCCCCCGACACCTGCCACTGTCCCTTGCACTGATGCTGCAGTGGCGTTTTTAAATGAGTCTCTATTAAAATGCCATTATAAGAAATAGGGAGTGATGTTATCCCTGGCAGGAGTTTATTGGAAAGTAAATGTAAGCTCCCACACATGGAACACCTCATTAACCCAGTGGATATTTACAGCCCTGCAGCACGGAGGCACAGACAGGGATTGAGGTCTTGCTCATCTTAATAGTGTCTCAGCTGATAAGACAAACTGTCCTCCTATTCATACATGTGCTTTTACAGGGGCCTACTTGACTGCTAATGACCTGTATCGATCCCTGCAGGGTGGCTGCCTTTTGCTCAAAACCTCACAGACGGTACAGAAACGACCACAGAAGAGCGCCACTGGAGCTTCAGGCCTCTAGTCACTGATTCACAAGCTGCAGGTCAGTCCAGGAGATGCTACAGTCATCATGTTGCTAACAAGAACTAAGAGGTACAAACTAAAAAACATATTTTCATTGTCTGGGCCAAAAGAGAATGGAGGAATATCCACAGTACTTCAGTGGAGTGATGTGCTATTTTTACCACTACTGTCCCTAAGACAAGTACCTGGGCTTTAAATATGCAATACTGTGGAAGGTTTAATAACAACAGGGATGGACCAATATCTGTGTTACTTTTTGTGGTGTGGTTGATTTTAAAGCCAGTGAGGCCATCCATAAAGATATGAAAATGTCCTTCTCCTACTTTGTGTGTGGGCAGGAGGAGATCATAGCTTCATTACATCTATTTACATTTTTTTTCCATTTACACGACTGTCAAAAACAAACTGTCCTGTGCAATAATTGTATCAACTGAATATGAAAAAACAGCACAAAAAAAAAAGTGTAATTTTATTAGCAATGTTTTGACCAACAACACAGAAGCACGGGAGTAATATTGGAGCAAATGACATACAGTTGGTAGTCCCCTTACAGCTCATTTCAAGTTGGCCAGATATCTGGGCACTGAAAAAAATAGCCAGTCTAGAGCAGGTGAGTAAGAAGTAAGAAGTTCTTGCAGTGGGAGACTTATTGGGTCTCTACTCCCTCAGCATCTTGTATCCTCATGATTTACATGAGGGCTTTGAAACTAAGCCCTTCTTGCAGGAATATTCTATTATTATGGTATATATACAGTATCTAGCACCTCTGACATCTAATTCTAGCCTTGGTATTCTTTTTTAGTGTCTTTTTTCTTTTTTACTCTTTTTCTTTTTTCTTCTTTCTTTCTGTGAGTGCACATGGCATGAAAATAAAAGTGTATATAATAATTACTCATAATCTATTTATATAAGTTGCTTCTAAAACTTATGAATATTTGACACATTATTTATGCTGTTAATAATTTACAGTATGTTGCCCCCTTGAAGTGAGTGCTTGATCTTTACAGTTAGTCTTTTGTCAGACTAGATTAGCATTTAAAGTGGCTTAGTGAAGCAGCAGCATCAGTAGAACAGGAGCTACAGTTAAGAGAACAGAGAAAGAGAACAGTTAACGTATGTGTAATTCTGTGGTAATTGTTGCACATACGTTTTTAATTTATTGTTTGGGAAACCATTTTTGCCAAAATCCACCACATCCCCACCCCAGAGGCAAAGACAAATATTAACAAACGCATGTGAATGATCACTTGGATAAGTTGCATTTATTCAAATTGTAGTCACATTTTCAACACATTGGACAAATAATCATTAAGCATGCTACGTTTCACAAAACATGCATTATGATTTGATGGGATACATTAAACAAAGCACTTTGTCTGAAGTTAGTTCTTCCCAAGTTTGCTGTTTATAGTCCTTCCGCTGAACACAACGCTGTTTATTAAATCGTCTGTCACTCCAGTTAACTGCATGTTGTGCGACTTACTAAGCACAACATGGCAGAGAATACCTCCTGTCGCACAAGGATCATGTATTTAAACCTCTGCTGTGCAGCCTTTCTGGAGACATTTCAGCTCTTTCCTTTAGGCAGAATCCATCACCTCTTTTTTTTCTTTTTTTTGAAAGACGGGTGGCGGTGCTACCAGCTCCTCTGAAATTCCTAACCATTCTTTCCACCACTCAAACTTTAGTGTGAAATCTCTCCAAGTTCCCTGTCTCCTCACCTCAGGTTCTTTTTCCAAGCAACTGGAGATAACATTATTGAATATAAAGCACCTGGGACCGGCTCCTCACCCTGCCAAGATCAATTTCAAGTCAGAGGCTGTGAAAAAGTAGTGAAAAACTCTCTGAAATGAAACTGTGAAAAATCACCCGCTCCCCAAAAACACCTACAAATACAGGGGTTCCTCCTAAAAAGTGTCAAAAATAGCAGTAATTTAAGCTATTGGGAGTTTGTGAGCGCAAACAGTCATTACTGAATTGACAAACGTTAGTCTGTAAAATAGTTTTCTGTGTTGCGCATTGTGGGTGAAGGTCTAGTCATCACTTAACCTTTGCTAAATAAGGTACAGTGTGTTAACATAAAACCTTGATCTCTAAATTCTCAATTTTCCAATGTGAAAATAAGTTAAGTTCTGTCTTCATGGTCAACTACACCCTGAGATACCACGTAAACAAAAAACACCTCAGTAAAATGTTATGTTGGCCCGAGCCTCCCAAACAGTGCTAGAGGGCAAATTAATAGTCTCGATGTTTACCTGCCTGTCAGACATTGGCCTGTTGAGACAGCAATTAAAATGAAGCCTGTTACAGACTAGGGGTTTCTGTCTAATTTCTGTCTCCATCTCTCTCCTTGGCCTTTCAGTGTAGCATTACTGAGAGAGAAAGGCGTTCTCCACGAAATGGAAAAGTTACTGCTGTTGTTGTTTATTTTGTTTGTTATTCTTAAGTGTGTGTCTCAGCTCTCAAAAGATGACCATAACACCGAAGGCTGCTATAGTTTCCTGTTACCTTTTCTGATTTAAAAAATGCATGTTTTTGCAGTGACACTTCCTCCTCCTCAGCTGCTCTCCCATCCCAGTTATTGACGCTACTTTGTACTAAAAGCTTTTCTTTTAAAGTAGACATCCTGGCTTTCATTGAACCCAAGCTGCCGCCGTTTTGTTACCGCTCTTAATAAGCCGCCCGCGCTGCTCCATGCAAATAGCTCGTGATTGCATCTCGCCGTGTTATGTCACGCATTCATTTGGCACAAAGGGACGCATTGTTTTTCTTTGCTTTCAACTTGGTTTCAGAGGGACAGGAAAGCGACTCGCTTCAAGTACAGTTCTTTTGTCCGTCTGGGCTCAGAATGAACAGATCTCATCATGTTTTCATGCAAGTCCAAATATCATGTTGATATTTGAAATATTTGTTCATTTGGTTTGCATCCAATGAACTCTATTAAGATTCAGCAGAGGAATGATGATTTAATTGCTTTTATTGTACAATGATAAGAATAAGAGTAATGTTCAATATGTGAGACTAATTTTATTAGCAATTGACCAATGGGGTCATTAAAAAAAGGTATGAGGCGCACAAGATGGATTTTTCAATTTTTTTTATGTATTAAGCCTAATTTTCCCCTTCACTTGACAATAGATTTGAAAGGACCTGAGCCCTTACCCTCACCTTGACTGACTGACTGTCTGGAGACTCAAACAAGCTTGGTGATAATTTTAAGAGGATGGGGAATAAAAACTCTGAGGTTGCTCTGACCTGAAAATCTCATTAAAAAAAGCAAGACAGTATTAGCTATGAAATATTCAACTCATGCTGAATAGCTTATAGCCTGGGAAAAAAAATGAAGCCAAAGATAATCCAATCAGTCAAAAGGAATCATATTTGATAGCTTAATCATTTGCTGCATATCCACGTAGGCTTAACCACGCAGCAGGATTGATCCTTTATTAGAGTTGATCTTGCTTCCAGGGTGAAGCAGATGATTGAGCCTTGCGCCGCAGCTCAACTCAAGGCTCCTCGAGTATTCAAGAGTGAGGCTTGGATAACTGACACTGACAAGGCAAAGCTGGAGCAGATGAACCTCATCAACTCTCGGAAGCATCGCTGATCACAGCTGTGACAGCGAGCTGGAGAGGGAGGAGGAAGACTGACTCGAGAACAGGAGATATTGAGGATGTCAGGATGTGTCAGAGCTGATACAGTATAGTGCCCCAGAAACAGGTATGGCTCCCTCTGTCTGGAACTGATCGTTACTTAGAGGACTATATAGAAGCCTAGGGTGATCCATGACATAAAAGTCAGGCTTCCACCAGTTGAAATATTTGAACACTAGATGGCAGTTTGATACAGAGAAGTATTGTTTTCTGCAAGTTCTGTGGCAAGACTGAAATTTATTTAGCAACAATCACTGTAATTGCTGTTGTTTGGTGATACTGATTGAAGCCGTGTTTACCTCCCTCCAGATTCTTATCAGGTTTAAATTGTCCTAAGCCTCATTTAATTTGCAGATCTCTGTCTGGAATATTAAACTTAGTTCAGTCAGTGTGTGATTGGGAATATTGGAAGCAAAGGAGGTGTGTGTATTAAATTTCAAAAGTTTCATATCAAAAGAAATCAGTCAGAAATGCCATCCAACAGCCCTCCTCTATTCCTTTACTGCTTTTCTTAAAAGAGGAAAGAATATTTGAAGTTTAATTTTGCAAAGTCACAGCTCTCACATTTCCACTCTGACTTTGTACTGCAGATATCCGATCCACATCCCATGCAGTACACTGTATATTTATTGACAGCACATTTAGGCCACCATTAAATTTACCTATTGTAGACGTGCGAAAGGAGATGCCTTGCAATACTCTGCCACAGCCCTGAGTAGAGTAACTCCAGAAAAGGACAGAGGCATTGTAGCAACTTTTGGTTTCACTTAAAAACAATTGTCAGGAGCAGATAGAGGTGTAAGGAAACAACAGCTAATAAGTAACAGGCATGTCAGCTGATTGCTAAGTTGTATCAATTACGCTAATAGCGCCATCCTGTGACATCATCTATCTAATTGATCAGTGATCACTCAGCTGGTACACCTGGTATTTACTCTGTGTTGTTTCCTGACACCTCTACCTGCTCCATGATTGTTTTAAAGTGAAATCAAAAGCACGACACGGCAGCTGCGCTAGACTAACTTGGTATTTATCTTAAGCTCCATTTCAGTCAGAGCACTTAGCTGTGACCATGGCTGCATTAACTTGTTAAGAGGCTCACAGTAGAAATGTACTGCTGGACCCTTCTGTAATCTCCCACCTCCTACTCTGTTGTGCATTGTGTATGTAAGTTTTCATTAAATCCAGTGCACGCAGCAAACTAAAAATGGCTTCTTCATTATATTCTCTTACATCCCCAGAAGCCAACTAGTGCTCCTATGCTGGAATATTACCTGGCCCTTGTTTTTTTTCCAGTCAGATAGTTTATTAAATTGAACTGATTTAGGAAAATGCACCAATCAAATTATCACAGACTTTGACACACCAGAACCAGGGGCCTTTGGGTCCCGGTGCCCAGTTAGATTTGCGATTTGTTCTTAACTTGTAGACATGGTGAGAATCTGTCACAGTAATCACATGCTTTTTGGCTCCAGCCGGCATTGAATGCAATACATATTCAGCAGTCCCTGGTCTACTCTGAACCACAGGGACAATTATCCTACAGACCTTTCACAATGATGGTAACAAGCTACAGTGCAAGGTCTTTGGGCTGAGCTGAAACCTGAAAATTAAAAACACTTTGTGAACAGCATAACTTTTAATATATCCTCATTGTAAACTCTGAGAGGTTTGATAATGGAAACCGTAATGGCACATCAGGACTGAAACCCTGGAGGGACAGCGGTGCCTGAAGAACATAACAAAGAGTTGATTTGCCTTTTTCTATCAGCACTCATGTGGATATATTTCATTAGAAGGGAAATTGCTTACAATTCAAAACATTATGAGTTTTAGGCTTTTCGCAGAAATGACATATGTTTGTAGAGAATTTGTCCTTGTTCCAGTGAACAGGTCCAGATATGAGTTTTCATTCGAGCCTATTCAAAATTAGCACAGAGTAGATGAAAGTAAAATGGTTTGTTTGCAAAAATAGATTATTGTGAGGAGATACCATTATTATGCAGATGATGATACAGATAATGCAGACTTTAACCTTTCAGCACCAAATATTATTTTCTGTACTTTTCATTCTCATCTCTGAAAAGTGCCTTCTAGAGGAAAAAAAAGTCAATTCTAATCCTGTTTTTACTTTCCTTCCTGTTCCCTTCTTTTTAATTGGCTCATCATCTTGCGCACATAGAACCAATGCCCCCCCCCCCCCCCCCCCCTTTAATTTCTGTCCAGTGTTGTTTTGCTAACTGATTCTTCTCTGTCCTCTTCTTGTCCTTGGCATTTCTTCTCTGTCTCGTAGACATGGGCAATTTCCTGAAAATGAATGTTCTGTGGGTGTTTATGCGATTTTTGCCTGTACCTCCAGTTCTTAACTTTACTTCAGCGGCTTAAGTTCTCTTTACAATGAAAAAGGAATTCTGAAGCCCATAAGATTCCCACAGAGAAATACAAATTCTGAAGCCCATAAGAGAATCTCAATAACACCTTAAGGCTGAGAGACAGCCTAATATTTGATGCAGTAGGAGTAACAAGCGAATAAAAAAATCACATTCGACTTACGCTCCTTGACTCGCTTATGTCTCCACCTGCCATGCAGTCCCCTCTCTCCCTCAGGTCTCAAAGTGATCATAGCCCTACAGATAATGTTCATTTTATGCTGTCATATCTCGTTCCCGCAACTGCTATCATCCCTTTTCTCTGATTGTTTCTTATTTTCATCTCTGGTTTCTCATCTTGTGCTCATTTTGCTCTTAGCTGTTTCCTGCTGCCAAGCTCAGTGTACACATCAGCACAAACAGATACTCATTTTCTCTTCATTTTGCCTTATTTCTCTTTTAATAGAGAAACTGGCAGAATTACTGGCACAGAGAGAGAGACATGAGAAAAATGAAATACAGAGGAGAAAAAGCACGATAGGTGAGCTTCAAACTGATTATTTTCAGGTATGGAGAATTGAGCATAAAGAGAACAATCTCAGAGACAGGCTTCTGTATTGAGGCCTGTTGGTGGCAGTGTTGATGCTTACAAATCTGTGAGGGGTTGTACTTTGGTGAACCTTTACCACACTCATGTCCCCTCTGATAAATGATAAGGACAACAGCATAGCCCAAGGCTGAATAGGGGCTTTAAGCAGAATTTGATTTGGGGCTTTGAAACCTTTTTATTTCGTGGTGGTGATTTCAGAAAATCCACCTGTCACTGTAATATACAATGAAATATCCAGTAAGTAATGTTATGTTCTGTTTTAGGGGAATAGGAAATATCAAAAGTAAAGATTTTATGATATGTAATTAAATCCACAGAGCATTTCACCTGCCTTCCTACAGTAGGCATTACTATTTTCAAAACAGCATCATTCATGCCCCCCCCCCCCCCCCCCCCCCCACACACACACACACACAAGCACAATCCAACAATATCTACGGCTCCATTTTTCACATTGTGTGGTGGACAGACCATCTGGACTGACAGGAGCTTTCCTGGTGGGCCAGTCGCCCTGTGGGTCTGCAGAGAGTCCAGCAACACTGATAAGAACAGATTAAATAATGAATAGTCCTATACTGTTTAGTCTCCCTGTAGAGTGCCTGGTCGGCTCCGTCAAGGTGTGTGCGCGTGTGTGAGTGTGTGTGCAGAGGAACTATGAAAACATCACATCTCACGAGTCAGTCTCTCTCTCTCTCTGCCAGCTTCACTCTCGGATGACGGACTGAATGTGCTGCGTATAAACTGTCAGGCGTACAAATGAACACTATACAGCCTTTTTGTAATACACAGGATTTTTTATAAACTTTAACAAAATATCTTCCATAGTCAGTTTGGAACTGCAGTCATTTATTTCACAAATGTATCAAATGCATAAAGCACACACACTAATGATGCTCTAATTTCTTACTGTAGCCTTTGCTCTCAGTCAGGGAGATCACCACAGTTGTTACAATTCATCCTGAGAACGACATGGTTGTCTATACCAGATTTCACAGTTTCATGGCAATCTATTCATTAGTTGATGATCTGTTTCACTCACATATGGGGAAGGGGGTGCAGTAGAAGCAACAATAACATGAGACCTACCTGCACAAGCATAGGCTGCTAAGGATTTATTGCACTCCTCCTGTAATGTATTTTGAATATGTGGTCATACCCATTATTAAGATTTTTTTTTTTTTTTTTTTGCCCTCACAAAAATATCCAACATTTCACAGGACTTCAAATTTGTAAGAACATTATTCCCAAAACAATATAAGATAAATGCCTAAGGAGCTAATCTTACGAAAACACAGAGGACATCACAGAGTTTTTCTTTTGATGATAGACAGAACTTTCATTAAAAGCCATTAGAAGAAGCAATAGTTGAGGGCAATATAAAACAAACTGCCATTACTGTCTTGTGTAATGGCCTGGAGCTGTTTACTGACTGAAGAGCAAAATAGAATTAATAAAGCATCTTGTACGTCTTCCAAGACCAAACCAGTAAGTAAACACAATTTGAATGCAAATTCCTTGGCTGGTGACCACCCACTAATCAACAATAATTTCGCCATCCTATTGACTTTGGTCTAGGCTTTACTTTGCAGTTATCGGCACTGTGATGTGTTATGTAATCTTAGGGTTTTTTTCTTTCTTTTTTGCACGTTTCTATCTGGGTTCCTGTGCATGATGTATTGAACAGGTGCCTAAAGGCGAGGCTTAAACATCAGTACAACAGGAAATCAGACTTCAAAGCAGGCTGGCTCAGGCTTTTGCCTTTCAATAGCATGTTTGGATCCAAGTACTCAGCTCAGACATTTAAATGAGCTGGTAGGGAAGCAAGCCCATATACATGCTCACTATTGTGCCTACTGTATTATAGGGATCAGTGCACACACACATAGACTATAGCAGACAACTACACACATCTTGCTTAATGTATTTTATTGTATTTTCTGTGGTGAACGTCATAAGTGACCAAAGCAAGAGCTGATTCGCAATAGTAAACTGGTGCTAATACAGCAGTCAAGTCAATTAGCTGACTGTTTTGATTACATTCTTCTAATGAACGTTCAAAATGATGTTGTCAAGCTGTGTCTGGCCGAGCTGTTTATGTAAGTATTATATTAGCTTTAATGAACTATGAATAGACACTGTGCTTTGGTATTTATTTCACTAGAGAGTCTCTCAGGCTGAATGGCATGAAATACATTTATTATAGAACCAAAGTCTGCAGAGGATTGTCTGGAAGAGAGACTCAAAACAGTGCAGTACAAACCACAAATGTATACACAGAGCATCTAACTGCAGCAGGAAATGACAGAATGATCACACTGCAGAGTCAGCTAAGGAATTTCTTTTCAACTAGTGATTGGGAAAATGTTACTAATGCATTTTTATGCAATTTTAACAATTTAACAGGTTTAATTGATCTGCAGATAGACACAGTTCCACCTGTTGTACTCAGGGAATAGTTCTGACTTAATGACGTGAAACATTATTATTGCAGAGGCAGTGAGTGTAGACAACTGCATCACAGAGTTAACAAAGAAATCATCTAACTCAAGCTTGATTTCAATTTCATTGTCACTGTAACATCCAAAGAGAATCATTTAGCAAACAGGTGGTTCAGTTATGTGCATGTATGTCTTCATATTTGAATATATTACTGCCTGAAAACCAAAGCAATGAGCTTAAAGACATTCTCTAAGTTCCATAGAGCTGAGACAAACTGCTTATTTGGGTGATAATTCTGTCTGGGTTCACATGCAAATAGTCATGTGATTTATTGTTTGATTTATTGTAGCTGCTATTATAGCTGCTTTTTTTTTGTTTTGGCAAAACCTCATATGTAAATGAAAAAAAAAATTATTAAATGTAGTATGTATTATAGGTGTATAGTGTATGCTTTTCCATACATGTAGATACAGAATATGAGTTGAACTGAACAGATGACAAGATGATTGGCCTCTTTTGTGAAGGCCTGTCGTGTCCAATATATTTAAATACATCTATAGTACTTCTGCTTATAATTGTTCCTTTAATGTGTCTGTGTGGTGTGTCCATTGCAAGCTTCTGCCTGAAAGATGCTTGAGGTCTTTATAGTGCAGTGGATTTTTTTTGCATCACTGTTCCTGTCACCATGGCGATGGGACTGGTTAGAGATCTGGTCCTTGTTCAAATGTCATGCTTCGACTATGGCATCATCATTGTGCTCCCTCTGGAAGTGTTTTCACTCTGTGCTTATGTCAGCCACAGATGACAAGATCCTCCTCTTCTCTTCTCCTCTCTGCTCTTCAAACTCCACTTCAAAATCAGTGGCCAAAGTTGAGACCCCACCGATAACAGAAAAAGAGCTTACACACGTTATGCATATATTCATTTTTTGAGTGGCAAATCAGCAAGACAATAAAACAGGAACTGTTCTTTTGACACAGGTATTTCTTGGTGACAGACAGGAAAATTACAAGTTTCCTTATTTTGAGACTGAAATAAAGTCATAGGGATAGGAACCAAGAAACAAAAGATGTGTCCCAAAGTATGGTTATAAGCTCTAATTCAGGACAACACTCCTGACAAATGACAACAAAATTGCAGTTTTGTCGGTGTTTGATTGACTAAACTGATAATAAAACCTCTGAGTACATGTTCTGTAGGAGCATGCTTCCATATTAAGCCATACTACTATATTGAGTTATTTAAGGATGGTGCAGGGGAAGTGAATCAGCCCCACTAGTCTTTTTAAAAGCCTCACATCTCAATTTTTATTATCCAATTTACAGCACAGAAATGCTGGTTCCATTGGGGTTTCTATTGAAATAGTACAGCACAGATAATTTGCAGAGGAATCTTGGCAGGAAATTATGTGCAGTCCTGAAAAGTAAAATAGGGAAAACTTTCTTTTTCCATGGGGAGGTAAAATATGTGTAAAAAGTTATTATAGAGAGCCTATTCTGCTTTTCAGTGTATGTATTACTACAACATTGCATATAACTGTGGAGGTTAGAGATTTTATCCAGCAAATAGAGTGCGGCAGGTTCAAAGCTTTCACAGACCTGACGAAGTGTTTCTGATCCAAACCTCCTTTCTGGCTACTGATAATAAATGTCACTGTACAATAGCTTAAACAGATTCCTTATCACACTGCATGCAAAGTCACAACCGAGGTGGCCCAAAATCCATTTACATATTTGTGAGATTGATAGCAAGCTAAATGGGCTTTTGAATGTCTTTGATATTCTTGGCTGGCTCTCTGCTGGATGCTGACTACCCACCTTCATCAGCCCTGCAGGAAACAATAGGCTATAAGCAATGACAACAGCGATCCAATCCACTCTGCTGTTATTCCAGGGGAGCATAATCACAGAGTGTGAACTCAGTTTCATGAAAGTCACTGTCTCACTGACTTTTCCATTCCCTGTCTGTCTTCCTCTCTCTGTCGCACATGTAGGCATTTTAGTTACCTCCTTTCTCTCCATTAACACCTGTGTTTGCTCCATGCAGGTCAATAGAAAGTAGGGGAAGGTTGTGAAATCCATTAAAACAGAATGTGTGAATGAGGAGCAAGAGTGATTTGCAAGGGAAAGGAACAAGAGGAAATTAGGCATCAAAAAAAGTGAAAGTAAGATTGTCCATCCATGTGCTGAATGCTCACTGAGTGCATCTATTTTTATTTACTATTTGCGTCTACAGTATAATGAAGTTGTGTATGAGTCAAGGGGCATTTAAAGTTCAACAGTGCAGATAGTACAAAGATGGTTAGTGTTCTTGGCTGTGCGCAACGTTAAGTTACAACTTAATTTCAGTGTTGCACTTTCTCAGGACCTAAAAGCACAGATATATTAAAAATTATCAATTGATTATTGTGTTAAGTGTTAAATAATATATTGTATGCTCACAGCAAGACATTTTTAAATACTGTAGGTTTTAATACACACAGCATGTGTGTCCATGGAAAATAAAAACAAGTATGGAACTTAAGACACATGTAACAGACAAAAGAAACATAAAAAAGAAACAACTTTGAGATTATTTTTGACAGAAAACAAGGGAGAACATTGGTGTAGCTACTTCAAGTTAAATAAAAAAGATGAACAAATGACTCTTGGGTAACAACAAACTTGCTTAGTTTTTGTGACAGACAGCTGCCTGTATCCACCTGTGTGGACAGGTTTCAGTCAAGAGTCCAAGAACAGTGTACTACTTTTGAGGGAGCATTTCCAGCATGCTTTTTTGTCATTCAGTGTTTGTCATTCAATCCAATATTTTGGTCACCACCTAAATATGGATTTAGTCACTGTGAAAATTGGTATGGGCATTCATGGGCCCCAGATGAAGAGGCCTGCTGACTTTGGTAATTCCCTGACATTTCCTCTAGTGCCCCCAGCAAGTCAAAGTGTTCAGCTGTCCTTTTGTGACCATAGACTGGCCCAAAATTCTGTAGAGACATTTATGGTCCCCAGAGGATACATCTTAATGACTTAAGTGATCCCCTGATTTTGTTCTAGCACCACCATGAGGTCGACATCTGTGGTTTTAAGTGCCTCAACAAATGCCATCAAATTTAGAAAACATTCCTGCTCCTCACAGGATGAACTGTGAGGTAAGCCCCTGACTACAACAAACACCATGGGTGAAAATCTCAATTTGTCCAGTGGTTTATGATTCAGTACCTACAAAACTAATGACATTCCCATCAGCCTCAGCTGTACTTTGTGTTTAGTCCTAATTAGCACTGATTAATATGGTTAATATTATTTTCTAAAAATCAGCATATTGACATTGCCATTGTTAGCATCATGACATGAGCATTTATCACCGTGTCTCAGTACAGTCTCACAGAGCCTCTAGCATGGCTGTAGTGTCTTGTTGAATTAAAATTCCTCAAAGGCCATATTTAGCGTACCCTACTGATGATCTGAAACAGATAAAAAATATAAAATCTATTTTTTCTAAAGCCTGTGGCTCACTGACATTATCCCTCAAACAAGCAGAAACCACCTACTGCTGAGAATGTAACATTTAAATACAAGATTTATAGTGTTTGTACACACGGGAGCGAATCAAATTAGTGTTTTGAGTTATGATGGGTGACGAAAATTCAAACAAGCTTATTTCTGCTCCGATATAATTCCCAAAAGACCAGATGCTGGATGACTATGCACTTTCCTCCTCACTTTGAAAAAAATAAATAAGTGAGCAGAAGAGTAACTAGCAGGGAGCAGAGACCAGGCAGACTGCATCACTCCTCACAGATGGCTGTCTGATTCTGCTACATTGATGGAAGATGAGCTGTCATTTTATGTTTTGGGTTTATCATCATTAGATGCATTGACAAGGCCCGAGCATTGTCTCTGTTTCCCGGCTCTCTCCCTAACACAAACAGAATTCACTGACTTTTGGCAGACATGCTTCGTTGCCGTTCCCTCAATCTGCTTGTCATGCGGATAGATACAGTAGAGATTCATGAGTAGCTGCGCTGCTAAAATGTCACAGGAGTTCCAGAGGACATACTGTGTCAACTGTAAATTTTCCTGTGAATAATTAATTTGAAAAATCAAGCTCTTCTCTTCTCTTTTCTTCTCTTCTCTTCAAACCCTTAAAGAGTAGGCAGAAGAATTGCAAAGGAGGGACTCTCACACAAATTCTTAGTTGAACTCCTCAACTGTAAAACAGCAGCCTCCTCTATCCCACACCTCTCCTGAGCGTTCTTTATCTCTGCTATGGAGGGAAACTCTCTAATGTCAGCAGCAGAGATAAATACTATTATTATTATTGTTTTCTTTTACCCTGCAGCCTCAAAGTGTGCCTTCCCTGCCACTGTCAAGATTTGCACTTTTGACAAATTTGCAGCCTGGTATCACCAGATGGTGTATGAATAACATGCCAATAATGTCGTAAGTCATCAAGTATCACGTAATTTCTCTACAGACAGACTAAAAAATTAATTTGCACATCAGTACGTTTCTTTTCCTGTTTTTGTCATGCACTTTCATACAGAATGTGAATATTTTAGGTGAAAAAAGCATAGTTTTTTTCAGATGGAGGTCAATTTTTATAATAAAGGCATCGACCAATCACAGAGACTGCCTGAGGCTGCTCTTTGTCATCCCGGTAGTTGGTCCTCTGCCTCTTCAGACACTGCGTTAGCCTCCCCGGCATGGCCTCAAACTGTCCTGCCTTTCACTAAAGCAAAACTAGAAAAACTTTACAACAAGGTACAAATATGCAGGTTGTTTAGAAAATAATCTCAATCAATTCACACTGCATCAGATCACACTGTGAAACTACTTGTTGTCTGTACTGCAAGTAACTGAACTGTGTGTCATGACAAATCCCAGGAGATTTCTGTTTGTATTATGCCCTTAGAAAGAGTTGTGGAAATGGGTAGGGGAGACAGAAAGAAAAAAAAATCAGTGCTGTTCTTTAATCTCTCCTCTGAGAGATAGCTGAGTTGTCTTTTCATCTTCTTTATCTCTCCCTCTGCTCTGCTTCCGCACTTGGTGTATTTCCTGTAGTTGTTGTCTTGCACATCTTTTGGCTGTATTTCATATATTGCCTCACCTTTCTACTTACATTCTTTCTGGTTGTAGTTGCTTCTCTCTCTGTAAATTGTCCTGTGAATGACTAATTTGAAAAATCAAGCCCTTCTCTCTCCTCTCTTCTCTTCTCTTCTCTTCTCTTCTCTTCTCTTCTCTTCTCTTCTCTTCTCTTCTCTTCTCTTCTCTTTTCTTCTCTTCTCTTCTCTTCTCTTTTCGTCTCTTCTCTGATCTTATAGAGTAATTAGTTCATTCTTTGCACTCTTTTACCAGACTAGGGATTATGTTAATTACCATGCCACATTTGACACTAATGATCCAGAGCTACACAACACACATGCTTTATGCCCATGCAAAAAGAAAATGCCACTACAGCACAAACAGATATGAAAACACAGCAACACACTTGTGAAGCATTTCTTGTGTATAGGAAACCCCTGCAGCTAAACAGAGCAACTTTAGGTTCAGCAGAGAATGTAGATATTTACTGAAAAGCCAAAATAGCTTGATACGAAGAGTGGGTAGGTGACGTAGTAGAAGTTGGAGTGTTTGTTTGCTCAAAGTTGTGTTTTCTTCTGTGTGTGTGTGTGTGTTTCTGATGATGCCAACAGCCACTCTCTCATGGGGTCACTAATGCAACTGTTGGAGCTGCTCTATGTTTTCCATTTCACAGAAGGAAATTGTTTACCCAGTGTTTACAACCCCTTCTCACCTCTGTCTCTTCACACCCCCCGCCCCATTTTTTCCTCACCTTTTTCCCTTCATTTTGTCTTTGTTCTCCCCGTCACTCTGGCAGTTGTCTAATGGAGTGGTTGTCATCCCTGCTTCACTGTGTGCAACAGGTGTATGTGTGTGTGTGTTTATGTGGTGAGTGTTAACTGTCACCTATCATTGTCCCTGTCACTGCTGTCTCCTCTGCACTTGCAGTGCTCCATATCCAGGCGGGGATATTCATATCAACATTTTGTTTGATTTATTTGTGATTGGCTGCTTGTACCCCCACAGCTCAGCAGTACACAGAGGCACACAGGCAGCAAATGATAAAGGATTTAGATAAATAAAAAGCAGTTATACACAGACTCATCCCATGACTTTCTACTTCATAAATCTATCAACTAGAAGATTGAAAAGGATTCCGTCTCCCAGGGACTCATTTCCATCGTCATCATCCTTTCAGACACCCAGAAGGGTTTGAGTATGTTTTACAAAATCTTCAGCACTCATTGAGATGCTTTGGGAAAACTGGCCAATGACAAACAATGGGAGCTTGTGGTGAAACCAAGAGTAATAAGATTCTGCTAAAAGCATCATTGTGGCTTAATAATTTACCTTCAGCTCTGTGTAACAGACAAATCATGCTGCTTTCACCTTCCTAGCCGCTCTCCTTCAAATTCTATGTTCTTTCCCCCTACACACATGATTGTACTCACTGAGTGCTGAATGATGCTCTATCCTCTCAAGCTCCGTTTTTACTTCAGGTGAAAGCCATGCTTTTTTGTTTGTTTTCGTGAGACAGCGAGGTTGGGATTTAAATTTCTACTGTACATTCAGGTGAATGATTTTTTAATCGGCACCTTACATCTGTGCATCTCTCATTTAAGGCATGCGCCAGGTGCTCTTTTTTACTGTACTGTTCCATCACAAAGATCAGAATATACGACTCAAGCAACATAACACATGCGGATGCTTCATATAGCATCATATAGCCTACTGTGTATGTCCTTCACAGTCACCAGATCACAACCCAGTTGAGCATATGTGTCAGATTTGGAGAACGCACTCCCCCGTAGATCATCAAAACACCAAAGGAGAGAATATCTCGTGGTAGAATGGTGTTCAGTACATGATATACTTGTAGCAAGATTAAGTAAAGCAATATGTTTCATTCTCACAAAGGGTTAAGCAGATTTTTTTAGAGTCAAGTTGTGTTGCTGTTGTGTTCATTTTATGTTTTAAAGGCTACTGTTTTGCACCACTGTGACACAGTCCTTTAGTGATTTTTGTTGTGTGATGGATGTGTAAGCACGAGGAGGCAGAAATGTCTTTTCAATAATGCCTCATAATATGTTGCCCTCTGAACGATAAATGTTTCATAATGGCTGTCGCCCTTTAAGAACCTGCTTTTGTACATCTTGTCATTTTCACTTTGTTCTGCTCCCAGTGTCCTTTTTTTTCTTCTTCTAATAAAAGCGGTTTGTTCCTTTCTGGTATATTTGTGACTCTCAGGTAAAGCCTCTGCAGCTCCTTGTTGCTATAGCCAGAACAAGGCATTGGCGAATCATGCGCCTGCTCAGGGTCCATGTGACCAGCAGAGGGCCCCCAAGAGCGCTTAAGATTTTTTTTCGATATATTACATCATTTCCACCCCGTAGCCAGTTATGACGTCAGTACGGGCCGCATCTCGGTAATCTTTGCTCAGCGCGGTGGTTCTTTGATTATGGCAACAAACTGGACAGACAGTGGACAGAATCCGCTCAAGTTTGATACAGGTAACTTGAGAGTTTTACTAGTGGATTTCTCGTTGTTTAATGTCATTCATCCGCAGACACCACTCGACAAATTGCTCCCGGGCGGTCGCGCTAAGTTTAACAGCTGCCGTTTATCATGACGTCGGCTAATTAGTTTCACCTGAGTGAAACAAGTAGCTAGCTAGTTAGCTAGCAAGTTGAACTTGCTTTTTCTCTCAATTCCGTTTGTGTCAAGGGTTGAAATTAGGTAACCTTACACATTTTTATTTTCGTTGCAAGATTACAGTAACATATTCATATAAATATCAGTTGACCCTGTGTTCATTTTCTTCACAGACAGACAAAAATGGAGAGGCTGCATCAGTGAAAATCATCGTCAGGTTGTGGGAGGGAAGAGACCTGGGACAAGATGAGGAGACTGAGAGGAAAAGAGAGGGAGATGGTGTTGGAGATGAAAGAAAAAGAGCAGGTAGGACAGGATTAACATTTTGCCCCTGTGCTATTCAAGACAAACAAAAACTGACCTGATAACATTCTAACATTGTAGGCCTAATTACCACAGAGATGTATGTTCTTTGTTAAGTACAGGGGAACATGTAGACGCAACACAAACATTACATAATTAACCTTTTTCATAGAGTATTATTAGATTACTGTATACAACACATCTCTTGCATAGATTGTAGTGTGGATCGTTCATTGCTGCATTGCCACTTGATTCTTATGCATTACTGCTTGACTGAGAATTTATGCTTTTGACATGATTTTAAAGCTATTTGTGTCCAATTTTTGTACCCCAAATATCTTAAAATACCCCTCTCTAAAGCTCTGTTTTTGGACCTTGGTATTGCTAAAATCCTGCATACAGCCAAGTCTTTGTCAAAGGTAGTCATACAAAAATGCAGTATTATGTTAATGAGCTGGCTAGATAGCACTACTGGTTTACTGCCTCTGTCAGATTAACAAAAAAATTTAAATAAAGAATTGATAATGGGTATGTTAGATTTACAGTCAGTGACTAGCCACTAGTGTTGTCCCCTAAATTGGATTCAGCTTAGGGTCTCATAAAGGCTTGGGCTGGCCCTGTCTGTTGCTTATACATCACAAAATCCTCATGGACAAATTATGTAATTAAGTAATTTAATCACTTAAACATGTGTTTTGATCTTATTTTGTGTATAATTGCACTTTGGTGTGTGACTGGGTTTTTATCTTTTATATTAGAGCAGCAACATGACAGAAAGATAAAGTTTGAAATTGACGTCCATGTAGATGTAGTCACTGACATTTGGCATATAGTAATTTATACAATAAGAAACTACTGTTTGCTGGTTAATGTTAACCCCTTATCACATTATTTGACTTTCATGATAAAACCACAATGTGTGTTTGTAGTGGTGTAGATTCTAGGAAAAATATAAGTTGATAGTAGATGCTGCAAAACCACAGAATGCTGGAAAAATACACATTTCTCTGCAGGGTTTGAAAGGGAAGGGTACTGAGGTATAAAATTGGCAGGTATGTGGGAGGTTTGATCAAATAGGATCTCCTGTAAGATGAAGCACTGAGGCTTGCCACTCCACTTAATCTAAACCGAGAGCACCGCCTTTCATCAGTTGGTCACACATGTACACTTAGCTGCACGGTATACACACAAACAGCCGTGTACACCTTCCTGTAGGTTACAGGAGGTTTTTGTTAAATACACAGCCCGATACAGAACTGAATTAATCCACCCATCAGTTAATCAATGCAACAGGCAGCTGATGTTTGCTGATGAAACAAAGCACAATATATTTAGACTTTAAGCCGTTTTAGTCTCTCCAGCTGAACCAGAGCTGGACCTGGCAAACACCAGTCCTGCTCACAATTTACCCACAGTCCATTGCTCTGAATTGTGCTGGTAAACAAGTAACTGCAAGCAGAGAGACAAAGTTCAGTAGCCTGCTCAACTGTGAAATAGACTTCAAATTGCACATAATTACTGCATAATGAGCTCAATGCGTTCTATACAAGACCCCCACAATCATATTGAATTAATTAAAGTTTTAATTACCAAATCACCAGAGGGCATTTGCATGCTGAAAAGGATTGAGAAGTTTTGATCCTAGACTGTTTTTAGGCCCCACCTAAAACTTTTCTTTCATTTCCATAAGTTATTATTGTATTTAAACTAGTAGAGTAATATGGTATTTAAGGCAGATGTATAATAATACATTCTTGAATCTTTAATCAGCAGGCTCCATGCTTATATAACTCTGTACTGTATATTTGGTTGTTAAACCCATTTTGATCCTGGGACTTCATCAAGATCATTAGAGTTTATGGACGTCTCATGACCCCTAGCATTAGCCTGTAAGGTTCTACTTGGCTCTTTTTTGGCAAAAGTGACTTATTCACAGGAAACTTGGCTTTGTCAGCTCTTTGACAGTTATCAGTTAGTTTGTGTAATTGTGTGACTTTCAAGAACAGCAGAAGGGCAGAGAGGATGTAGAACAAGAATCAAAGACAAAGAATTAAAAGGTTCCATTTCAGTTCCACCTAATCTTTAAAAAAAAAAAAAAAAAGATTGAATTTGAGTGTGGCTGTTACTTTGCAGACACCACACACAACCACAGTTCACAGTCCACAACAGCAATCTGAGGCATGTAATCAAGAGATAAACCTGGGCGCTAAAAGATACAACACCGCCAGCAGTAAAAGCTACTAGCAATCCATTTTTTTTTCAGTCCACTTAGATGCTAATAAATGTGAATCTGCTTCCATGTGCAACGTTAGAGAATCGTTTCATCACAGTCATAGCCTGACAGGTCTGTTTTACATTCGGGTTGTCTCTGGAGACCCAAATCAGCCTCCCTCCGACCATGACCCCTCCACACATCCCGCTCGCCTCATCACCAACTCCCCTGAACACACTGAGAGAGATCTCAATTATTCAGCGCGTTCAAACAATGACATGTCCCCAGTGTAGTGTGGGTAATGACATCCATTACTTAAAGGCTTCCCATGTTGTTGGCCTGGCCCTCTCTTGTTTTCTTTTTCCCATCTCGTTCTTCCTGGGTATCTCAGCTCGCTAATTGCAGACCTCTAGTTGTCGTAACCTTGTATTAGGACACTGTGTCTGCCAAGGTTGTGAAATTGTATTTTCTTGTTTTAGGTTATTTGCCACCCCCTCAGTCCCTGGTAGACTTTTGATTTACTGATGTTGCTGTGGAGGTGTAATGTGCAGCATGAAGCACAAAGCAATAAAAAGCAGGAAAGTAAAATGAGAGGTATTTTTTGTTGTTAAGTGATGTCTAACTGTGAGTGCTCCTTTGTATTTAATTAAATAGTTTCTTGTTCTCGTTCTTTTGATGGCATGCTCATATAACACATAGTTTTTTAGTTTTCTATTTGCTAACTTTTTCTTGAGTTTTCAACTCCATGTCAGTCTTCCTCAATGAATGGAGTTTACCCAGTTGCCATGGAGATGGCTTAAGAGACTACAGTGGTGTACGAAAACATGTAACAAGTGTATGGAACACTGCGTCAGTGAAATGGCAAGGACCCTGGACAAGAGAATGCTCAACTGTCTGTGAGCACCAGGCCAAAATTAGTCACAGCAAAGACTGGGAAGGGGTCAAAGGGACCACCTTTCACCTTTATTTTCACAACATGGTGCATCATCAGAATTAACTGCTTTTTAATTTACCTGTATCAAGCATCAGATAGCTTTGGTGTGCACTGCTACACAGTACATGGGTCACAACTCCTCTTTATAGGTTAATAAAAGATTTATACTCTTTCCCTGACCTAGGCTTTGATAGATGGCTTAAGTGGTAGTGAGTAATGTGTTGACTGTGCCAGACACTAAAGGATGAGATAATTAAAACAGGCTCATGAGTGAGCCAGACTTTAGACTGCGGAAACAGAAATTTGCCAGGAAAGAGACTGTATTTATTTATCATCATATCAAGCCACTGTCTGAAAAAGTTCTGGTAGAAGTTTTATTAAGAAACTTGCTGTTTGGCTACTTCTGTATCACTGCTACCAATGACTAATGAGGCCCCTGATGAACAAGAATTAACTGAAGAAAAACAATGGTCTTCCTTCTTCACCATGGGAACACTTGTCCTGCTCATAGCTCAAAATTAAGGTTTAAAAGCACTAAAAAAATACAAAAGTGTAAATCCAAAAATAACCAGGGTGTGGTAATAATTACTGGAATGGTTGTCAGAGTTGAACTCTAGCTTTTACTCTCAATGGGAGCAGACTTCACAAGAATATAAAGTGGAGAAGATGCAAGTTTCTTCTCCGATGTAACTGATGGATTATTTCTTCATCATTAAAATGATACAGTGACAGTCGTGCGCATCTAAAAATTTATATCACGCCACTTCTTGGGTATCCTGTATATATAAATCAGTGGTTGACAAAATGAAAACATGGTGGGAAGTGAAGTCTTCAGGTTCACACTCTTGCGCTCTGTAGTCTAAAGACTAAATTCACATTTGCATTTGAGTTCTTTCACTGCTGTGCTGAGACATTAACGATATGAAAGGTACTAATGTGACGATGTGCTTCTCAGTGTGTATTTAAAAGGCCCCTTGTGAACACTGAAGATGAAGTAAGTTTTAGTCAGAACATCTATGAGAGAGAGTTATGCCTTCACTGCAAGAAATCAATTACTTATGCTCCAGGCAAAATTTATTTAAGTCTTTCAGCTCACACTCTGAGGTCATTAATTAAAGCAGTTCAGCTGCTGGGGGCTGATAGGTGAGTGGTTTAACTGTCAACAAACCAACTTATGCACATGTTTTTGATATATGCAAGATGTTCAGAATCAGGACAAACAACCTGCTATTTACCCCCTCTGAGGTGCTGTAATTTAGGCATCATGAAGTTGATCAATCAGTTCTCCATGACTGTGACTGTGTTTTTTGAGAAATCCTGTGGGAGGTACACAGGGTGCCATTGCTGCTGCTGTGAGCCATATGGTCCCTTCGCACTTGTGATGAGTACAGTTTGTGTTCTTGGCACTAAGTCAAATTCAAAGTGAGTGCTAGATTCCAACAAGCATCTCCAATATCTGGAGAGTGCATCGCTCAATGACATTAGTGGCGTTTTGACTTTCAGCAAATGATGACCGGGTCGTGCTACTGGGCTGATTTAACCATAACTTTGATGGTGTTACTGAATGTGACAAGGTTGTTATAAGATGAACACCTTGAAATCTCGAATAGTTTCTGTGTTACAGTCCTGTGTTTTGTTGACCTCTTCATCAACCCCAGCCTCCTCCTAATGCAGACTTTGCTGTGCTTCTTGCTACTACTACCCTGCTGTGTCCCCGCACATAGGATCTGATGCAGAAGAAAAAAACATCTTCACTCATACCAGCAACCATACAATACAGGTGCAGATTAAAATAACTAACAGATTTACTCAAGTTTCAGGGACACATAATTACTGACTTTATGATATCCAGAAAAGTTTAAAGAGAGCTTTGCCCTGCAGCCGGGGAAGCTATCCTCTGCTTTCTGTTAAATTAGATTGTACTGCTGCCAACTGCCCACTTGTTTATTTGTGTTTACCATAGCCTTTAGTGCTGTGGTTGATGCCAGCACCAGTGAACACTACAGTTGCTGGGAAGGATGTTTGTTAATGAACAGACTACTTACCTAGATCTCTTTCAGTCAGAGGAGAATCTGAGTTCAGCATACTGTATGCCTACTTTGCTGGGTTTAAGAGTGGTTGGTGGCTGGGGAGTGTAAAAAAAAAAGAAGGAAAAAGAGCAGGTGTGTGTGCATGTGCATGTGTGCACATTTTTGACCATCTGTCATTTGCCCTGGGGGTGGATCTATCACTGTTATGTCCCAGGGCAGATACAAGCTCAGATGCAATATCTCACCTCCACTGCCAGAAACGACATAATGTGTCTTAGACAAAGCTGTTTGATGTGTTTTGTATACTTCTATTCTTTTGCCAGTGAGAGTAAAAACATAGCAGCATATTGTACAGAAAAATCAAATGAAACAGTTTGATGCTTGATGTAATTATAGAGAGGTTGAAAAAGGCAGAACAAGAAATATATTCTGATATACAAGTAATATCTGCCTACATATCTAAAGAAATAAAGCCTGAATTCAGTCTGGTTTAGGCATTGTTGACATTAGGGATGTGTGTATGTGTGTGTGTGCGCGCGACCGCAACGCTCTTGTTTCCAATGGCATTTAAAATTCCAAGCCAATTTGTACCTGTCCACTCTTGTTTTGTTGACTCTGCAGTGTTTTAATCCTGCTATTAAGTGTTCACAAGTTTTAATGGCAGTTGCTTCATTAGCTGCTGCAAACTTTCAATCTAAGACAGAGTGCCTGCCTTCCATTTAAGCTGCTGCGATGTGCCACTACAAGATGCAACTGCAAACACAGCAAGCAACTGAGAGTTCCTGTGGTGCAATGCAGGAATTAGCTCACATGGTAAAGCCAGGAGTCCCACCAAAATCCAGACACAAGAAGTATAGAGAGTACAGAGTTGGAGTGAGGCTGACCCACAAAATATGAAGTGTTGTTTGTTTTAATTTCAGTCCAGTGGTAAAATCACAATGTATTGCACATCGCCAATTCTGGCATCAGTTACTGTGCTTCTGACAGTGCTGTCTGCTGAGGATGTGTGGTGGAATATTTTCCATTGTTTGGTATGGAGTTGTTTGGCTGACCTCTGCTTCAGAGCTGAGGGTGGTGGAGTGGCACATGAAAGCATTGAGAAGTGAAAGTGAAGGACTGCATGGAGAAAGCAAAAAAACAGTGTGAAAACATCTAGGTTAGACTGTTCCTCAGTCTTGAAACTTGAAATCTGGTTTTGTGCCAAGATGTAGATAGCATTATTTTTTACAGGGCTAGTGATTACATGTACTTGTTCTGTTGTGGAGATCATATTTGAATGCATTCTTTTAGTAGACTGCAGGCACTTGCAACTTACACAAGAGGACTATATGAACACAACATGTACAATATGATTTAAAGGTTCAAAACATTTAAGCTTTTGCAAATATATTTTACTTATATTTATAAGTTGCAGGAATAGGCCTTGTCAGGGTTTGATACAGGCCTTGATACACTACATTTGGTGAGAGATGTTGAATACAAATCCTCAGGTAGTTTTGAACTTTGAATACCAAGATGCACATATTTAGAATTAATAAGCCCTCATTACCTGCACTAACTTGACTCTGAACACGATCTAACTGAATTTACATGACTTGACTTGAAAGTGGGTTCCCTGAGACTCTTGCTTTAATGGCTGAAGATCCCAGCTCCTTTGAGTCTAAAGTACAGTAAAGAAGCCAACACCAGCAGGATACCATCTTTTCTTAATGATGATCCAGACTGCAGTGTCAAGATGGTACATGTTGCGGGTGGCTGGGTGACTCAGTTAACACAGCTCACAGCAAGATGTTCTTGGGCTGGAACACAATTACCACCTGGGTTTTGAATTTTCATGTCCTCCTCGTGTTGGTGTTTGTTTCCTCTAGGTAGTTTGGTTCTTCCATAGTCAAGTGCAGGTTAGGTGAAATGGAAATCTCTAGCATGCCTGTAGCAGTGATTGGGATTGTGTGTGTGTCTTTGTTAGACTGGCAGCAAGGGTGTACACTGCCCATTTCCCAGCATGTGCTGGGAGAGGCTCCAACCCCCTGAAACCCAGCACAGATGCAGAGCACATTGGCCACTAGTTGGATGAAAATAACTTGTAACCTGATGTCTTAACTGTTTCAGATTAGCATTGCGTCTGCTCCACTGAATCCCTTTCTGGCTTAAGTCAAAACAACACTTTTGAGTAATTTCAGTCTGGATTCAGAGCAAAGCAGTACAGAGACTGCTCAAATTAAAGAAAATTATGATTTTCTTTTTAAAATTCATTTGTTCACTTTTATTCATTATAGCGCTACCTTTCATTATACTGCTTACCTTGTGATGATGTGTTTCAGCCTGTGTTTTGAGATCAAAACCTTTTATTTTATAATCCCATCCTGCCATCCATCTGTAAACATGATATTATATTTTTTCCTTTGCTTGTACATTATATCCCTGAAATTATGTAACAGTGCCTTGTTTCCTAAGAAAGGTACAAAGCACAAGTTATTATTTATTTTGTATGTCAGCAGCTGCTTTAGAAAACACAAGATAAAAAAGAGAAAAGAAAAGTTTTTTGATCAAGGAATTAAACACTAATAGACCAGAAATGACTGGTCTTTGTTGATAGGTAGCGTTTATGACCCTTAATCAGACCACTGTTTTATTCAATAAGTGCAGACTGGAAGCTTTTAACAACACATAAAAAGCACTTTCAAGCTTGTCTACATTACAGTGGACATGGCATTAGTCAGTGCTTCACTAACATCTCAGCTGAATGAGTCTTTAAAAAACTGGGCCGGAAGGATTCAAAGAGAGGCTTCTTGCTGTGGTCTCTGGGGAGTGTGGAAATACATTTTTAAAAATAGGCTGTGATTTGAAGTAGGAAATAATCATTTGTCTCATCAAACAAAACGAAAAGAAAAGAAAATAGGGTGTGAATAGCTCTTATGCTGGCTTAATAAACCAGTAAGTGTTGCTGTAATTCAATTAAGGCCTCCGCAATACTTGGAATTAGTGGGAGCATTGTTAAATAATGTCATTGAGGGTATATAAAATGAAATGCAATTACTTTAGGTTGCACTGATTTGATAAAGCAGTCTTAAATACATACATAAGCAATTCTCCACTTAACATACATTTTTCTAGATGCTCTTTCCAGGTAACTCTAATCTTAATTGGGCTCAGTCCCATCATAGATTAACTGATTTGCTGAATCTGTTTTAAAGATCAACTTCTGGCCATGCAATCCCCATAAGTTTTGTAAAATGTTTCAATTTAATTTAAAACTTCAGATATGACTTAAGGAAGTCTTTAATGATACATGTTTTGCTTTGTAATTTAAACCAAGTGAAGATTTACTGTATCAGTTCATTAAAACTTGATTTCACTGTAAATGACAGATGTGTCATTGCCCCAAAAAATAAATGAATAAAAATTATAGAAGGCAAAAACTGTTTCGTTAAGCAGTATTTATGTTAATTTTGTTATAAAATTGTAATTTTCAGCCAAAAATCTAGTTCCAGCCTCTGATTACAGGCTTCATGTACTTCACCCACTGTGAATGAATTGTGATTTTTGGCAAGTGATAATATTTCATCTTATCCATTCCTTTATTTTCAACAGTATAACATCAACCTCAGTCCTGACTGAAGGTTCATCATATTAATGTGCAGGGTTCATCTTTTTCAGTTTTGCTGCACAGTCATTCCAGAGTTGTCAGCATGTTTACTAAGTTTTGTTCCAAATGGCTCTGCTAATATTAATGAGAAACTGCAACATGCTTATGACATTTCTGTGGCACATATAGGATGAAACTTCAAACTGACAGCAGCATAACAATATAGTGCTTCCAGCTACTTGGCAATATGTCCAGCACCTTCCCACAGCAGAGTTTTTCAGCAAGGTCAGAGAGATGTGTGGACCCTTTGCATGGGAAATTGCATGAATATGGTTCTGACATCAGAAGGTTGAGTAGAAATCGCTAGCAAACTTACCTTCCAATTTCTGTGCAGTACATGATAAACTCCAAGGTTAGGGGTCACAACAGACTCGAGACAACTAAATATGCTCTCACATGCAAAGACGTGCATTTGGCCTTATGCTTGGCTGTATACATACAGCAACTCACACTCACACACATTTTTGCAAGCTTGTACAAACTGAAGTGCATGTACACACAAACATACAGTAAACCATGTGAGCACAACCTAAGAGATAAACACAACATGTAGCTTTTTGACAAATGGTAGAACATATAAAATAAAATAAAAAAACATAAGAATCTAAAAAGACATGAAGAAACATTTACAGTGGAGAAATGAAAGACAGACAAAAAAGGCAGGATAGAATCAAAAAAGACTGTTGTTGTTGTTGTGTTGATGGGGCTTTCCGTTTACCCCTGAGCCCTGTTAATCAAGTGATTTGAAAGCTGCTCAGACTCTGTTTGCAGCTTAATGGACTGACTGGTCCTGGTCATGATATTATAGGACCCCTGAAAGGGCAGTATCAAGACAAACATTATGATGTCATGAATTTCAAAAACACTAAGAAATGTGAAATCCATGTTGAGGTGTAAAAAAAAAAAAAACTTAGGTGCTTATGTACATTATAATCTAAGTTTGTAGGTTTGCTTTCAGGGGGCATCTGCCAAATAAAGTTGAAACACTACAGATATATATATATAAAAAAAAAGATACAATACAAAAAAACCCTCCAGATTGCATACATTTTAGAAGTCTTACATCACTGTTTGCTAATACTCAAACTTCAACAGTGCTAATTATGCTTTTCACTGAACATACAGTAAAATGTAAATGTGACTGATTGGTAGATTGGACTGAATATCTAATTGTTAATATTTTAACTGCAAAATAGGTGTTCAGACAAATTTAAACACTTTATCACTGATATGCAACACTAGCCAATAATAGTAACCTCCCTGGTTCTCATTTTTATGAGTATTCTTCATTCTGTATAGAACATGTGCTGGGTTGGAGCTGTCCCTTCTCAATAGCAATGGTCAGTCACAAAAGAATACCACTAAAGAATACTGTATATTACTATCTGTATGTGTCCTACTTCCATATTCTTTAGGGTTTTGTACTAATTACCTATATAATACATAATTAATAAGACATTACTGTTGACTTGCTTGAGGAGTTATTAATCTCTTGGAACACAACTGTTATTGTTCACTGAGCTGTATAGTGTTAACTGAAACACATAATACTGATATTTCGGCATTACTGTAGTGCTACAGATGTAGCATGATAAAATGGCACTAAAAACAGTGAAACAGTCTTCTTATGTCTTGATTTTTTTTATTAGCAGCTAATGAACCTGAATATCTGACAATTAATTTTGTCAAGAGGCATGTACATGATGACAGTGAGACACAAAAGAAAGCAGTTGTACTTCTATGCACATGAGAGTATCCTCAAGGCCAACAACTAATAACACTGTTATATATGTTATTTGAAACAGTAATAAAACCGCAGTAAAAATGAGATTACTGCATTCAACATAGACCATGTTCTACACTTGACATAGCATGGTCTACCAGATGTCCTTTAAAGTTTTAAAAGTGTTCATCACACTGGTGTCTTTTAATTCATAATTCACAATTTACCAATCCTCCAAACCCCTATTCACCCACTTTATTCAGCCACTCTTCTTAATGATCAGTGGATTTCATTAAACATGTTTCAGGTTATACTGAATCAACAGCCTGACAGCCATTACATGAGAAGCGCAGGAGGGGATATGGGTCACAATGGGATGGAGGTTCCATCTAACTTTGGGATTTGTAAATTTACTCCTGGTTCCACTACATGTGCATATCCTTATTGTATAGATTGTTTTCTCTATCTCTTTCTCTTTATATATATATATATATATATATATATATATATATATATATATATATATATATATATATTTTTGGGGGGTTACTGTTCTATCCTTTTGCCGGTTATACTATAGAGTAACTGAATGGAGCATAAAAGGACAGCTACCATAATTCCTCTTAATACCCATGCCCTTTTATATTTCTGTTTATTTGATTATGCCATGAAGAGAGTATCTGAGGTACTGAAATAAGTGTCTAAGCACTCACCAGTCACAGAATGACAGCTTCCTCAATAAATCCAGTTGTTTTGTATTCAGTTTAGGTGATAATCAACTGTGTCTGTAAGAGGGGGCGATTTTGAGGGGGATTATGTGTAGCTCTGGTGTCAAATGTAGTAAAAGGTATGTTCAACTCTCCAGTCTTGTAGTTAGTAGATTTACTGAATATTTTTGCTTCACAAGATTAAAGATTTGTCATTATGAATTGTCAGCTGATAACATTTCCAGAGCTGATAAATTCTCTGAAAGTTGTGCTGACACTCAACAACCATGAGCGCCATGGGAATCTGAAGTGTTAAAATGCTAATTGATGTCTACAAAGAGATGCTATGGAAACATGTCAAAGTGCATTCAGCTTGAAATTTCGACTTGTCTAAAATGTCAAAAGTCAAGACAAGATGTGCCAGACCAAGAAACTTTCAGATCAAACTGCATGTCTGCTGGACAGAAAGGCAAAGCAAAAGCAACATTTGACTGCAAAGCAGCTGCAGGAAGGTTTAGCTGACACAGGAGTGGCGGTGCACCGTTCCACTATGCAGTGTTGGTCTACATGGAGGAGTCATCAGAGGGAAACCTTACCTGCGACCTCATCAAAAATGTTAACGTCTGAAGTCTGCAAAGCAACATTTGGATAAGCTAGAGTCATTTTGGAAACAAGTGCTGTAGACAGATGAAGTTAAAATTGAGGTCTCTGTGCAGCATTTGATCAAAAGAACACATTGCCAACTGTTGGCAAGTTCTGCAGTACCAACTTAGTAGGGTGCCTAGGCTTTTGCAACATGCCACAATCACTGCATTTAATTCAAGTTCACGAAATAAAAAGTAACAAACATTTTAAGAAAAGCTAATTTTTAATCTCTGTTTGCTACAGGGGTTGTACTTATTTCTTTTCACTTAAAAAAAATAAAAAAAATAAAAAAGCATACTGAATTTGCCATGGGAGTGCGCAAACTTTTTTCATACGAGTGTATGCATGTTTGGCATTTAACAAATAAATCACTCAATGGCTGATATAACCACCTTGTATATATAGTTTTAAGGTTTTCCTTGGATAGTTGAACATGGAAAAACAAGTATGGTAGCCACCATGCAAGCAGATCTGCGAGGCTTCACTAGCAGGGATTTGAACTAAATGCTTGCGTTAGCATGCTAATGTCAGCAGTGACAATGCTAACACATTGATGTTGTTGAAGGTTTAATATTTACCATGTTCACCATCTTAGTTCAGCATGTGAGCAGGATAACATTTAATAAATAGCCCCAGACAAACTATATGTGAGGCTGATGTGAATGTCATTAGTTCTGGTCATGAAATATTTGGCTCTAAAACAAAGTGTTGTAAATTGTGGTGTGACGATGGCGTTAGATAAAAATTGAAGGGCTCACCAAAGTTATTACACCTCATCCTGGAAAGGACATGAATGTTCACACCAAATTTCATAGCAACTGATTCAGCAGTTGTTGAGACATTTCACTCATAACCTAGAGTAAAACTCAGGGGATCACAAAAGTCATGAGGCGACATCATCTGGGAACCATGAATACCTGTACAAAATGTTCCACTCTATCCAGTAGATATTGAGGTATTTCACAGGTTATGTGAAAACTTTGACCTGCGAATGGTGCTAGAAATAAAGACAGGGGCTCTCCAAAGTCATGGTTAATGATATCATGGTTAACATAAATTTCACAGAAATCTGAACCAACACTGATGTTCATACAGCTTCAGTAATAAATGATCTTAAATAAGTCAAAAAGAGCAGGTGCAATGTAATTCTCCCTGGCGTCAAAATAATGTCAATGATCTACCTTGTCCCTTACAGATTCTCCTTTTATATCACATTAGATAACCTGTTTACTGTAGCAATGCCTCCTTAGCCTTGACACATGGAGGAAGTGATGTCATATCAATTAAAACCCCTCTCATCACGAACATTAATCTTTCAGTGCTATTAGACAACCCAATATATTATTGATGTGGCCTGACTGAGGAACCGCACAACATTTAATTCCCACTGGCAGGCAGAGTGGAAACTGCTTAGAGTTTCTTACACCTGCAGAACACACAAACTCAGGTCAAATTAAATCACACTTTTCATTTTCAACTCAAATCAAGTCCCCACTAGACCATGGCATTTAATTACCCTCAGTTGCTGAGAACTCAAGCGTTTAAGAAGATGTCTTTGCCCATCTATCACTGACCTTGACTTACTCACTCTCACTCCTGACCTGTCTGTCTCTGTCTGTTGTAACAAAAACTGTGTATCTATCTTGTCTGTCAAATAATAAACAGTGTTTACACTGCAAATGGAATTTCTTAAAATGTATCATTTTAAAAAACTGAATTTATACCCATGGTAATATTAGTCAGTTAGTCTGTCCACCACTTTGGTCCAGAACAAAACAACCCTACAACTACAGGATGTATGTATGGCCGTGAAATTTAGTACACATTTATGTTCCCCTCAGGATGTACTGTAATCACTTTAGCGATCCCCTTACCTCACCTCTAGCGCCATTATCAGGACAAAATGGCAATTTGTCCAATTCCTTGATTTATGATCAAATAACTTGCAAAACTAAAGGCATTCTCATCAGCCTGCAGCTGTGCTTTGTTTAGGGCTGACTAGCTAATGTTACCACGAACACAGCTGTAGTCCCTCAGTCTTGTTTAATATCTGAAATGGATTTCAATAAATTCTTAGTTTAAAAAAAGAAATCTAAAAACATACAGCCCTACCTTTTACAGCCTTACTTTCATACCACGACATCTGTTACCATCATCTTGATCCATTCATTTTTCATCTCAGGCTTTGTACCATTTAGTATTTCTTTGTCCACTTGCTGTTTCTGTTGACTGTTTTTGTCTTCAAAATGTTTTTGCTGCTCATAAGCAGACAGCAGAGGATGGCTGTTTCCCCAGCTAAAGCAGCGATGCAGGATGTGACTCCCATTGGCTTCAGGGCAAAACTGAACAAACAGGACAAATACAGATGGATGGCCTTGTTTTTTGTGTTTTTTTTAGTTTCTCAGGGAGGCATTAGGCTGCCAGAATATCTTCAATGCTCCATGGCATGTATTCTACTAGTCTTTGATGTGTTTGCTGTTTTGATGATGGTGGTGGACATTGTTGTCTGTCACATTGGAACAAAATCTCAGCAGGTTTGAGGTGTGATGACTCAAAAGAAAATACCAAATGATTCACATCATTCATTTCCCCGCGCATTTATTCAGGCTTTTACTTTAAGTTGTCATCTGTCTGTTGGATGAATACCTATTTGAAAGAAAAGTTGCAAGCATATTTTTTATAAAATGTAATAAGCTACTAATTTCTCTTAACAGTTTCTCATAGTTTATAAGAAATGCATGAAAAAAACAACAAATAGATCCTCACTCTGTTCTGTAGGTTGGATGTGTTAGTGCGTGCATATCTATTTTCTTTATGTGCTCTCCCTGTCCCACAGCATCCTATATTTCCTACAGTGCATCTAAAACAACATTCACTAGGGCCTTGCCACTATTGCATCTGTGCTCAACCTGCTATTCTTCCAAATGTCCCACACATTAAATTATTCATGGTTCCTATGGATGCATAACTTGCCTACTCTGATTGCCTTTGTTTTTACTCTTTCCAAAGACAGAGAGACCACAGGCAAAGTGTTCCGCAATGTTCATCTGTCACTCACCAGAACTGACCTCTTCTGAAGTCAGTCAGCAGTCTCTCTCACACCAGTTGTAGACCAGCTACTCCTTGTACCCTGAATATCTCTGGTTTGATGTGTGGAATTTATACCCCCCCCCCAAAAAAACAAAAAAAACCCTGTCTTCTTTTTTTTTTTATGAACTCAGGATGTTTGCTCCCATATGGTCCCATATGCGCGAAGAGTATGAACAAAGCAACATTTCAATGAATGCACCAGAATGAACCTGAAACTCATTTTCATTTCATTTTCATTCTCTGTGCCTGTAAATTAAAGCTCAAATTCTGCCCATTGTGGGTTTTAGTGATTGACTAAGAGACCGTTATGCTATGTATTGGTCAGTAAATAAACCCAGAGAAAGCAGTTTAGAGAGTTAGCAGGGGAAACAAATAAAGACAGAGAGCCCTAGAAACAGGCAGGGGGAAGAATATGAAAGTGAGACAGAGGGGGGAGAGTCCAGAGAGAATGGGAGACAGTTTGAAGAGGCAAATACCCACAGTTGGTAGCAGGAGGTGGGAGGATAAACAACAAAAGAAATCTTTCCCTGGAAGCAATGGGAGAGAGTAAAAGTTAAAAAAAAAAAAAAGAGGCTAGGATCCAGCTGAGTGTTAAAGCAGGGGAGAGAGGGAGGAAGCAGAGCGAGAATAAATATGCTATTCCCTGTATCTTTTCTCTGTTGTGTGGGTGTGAGGAGGAAGAAGAAGAGAGAGAGGTTGCCTGTGGTGTGCAGTTGGGGGGGCAGTCAGGGGAAATTTGTGTCACCTTGTGATGAGCCCATATGCCTACCGACAAATAACAGCATTTTTTTCACAGATAATCCTGAGTATCGTGCATCTTCACGCGTACATAAATGAAAGTGAGGATGAACTGTGACACACAGGGTATATTTGTATTCCTATGTGCCTGCAAAACAGAGTGCGCTTTTCTGGTAGTTTTCACATGCCTCAGCCCGTTACTGGCTCCTGATGAAACACTTGTTTCCTACTTACCTAAAGCTCCTTTCCACTTTCAGTCATCATGTATTGACCATTTAAAAACTTAAATTCAACGTATTAATGTCAAAACAGAATGTGACAATAATTACTATGCCCAAGTTGTTAAATTAGGAATTCCAACCAATATACAAATACCTTAATGTAATGTACCTTATTAATGTAATACCATGCATGCCAGAAACTATGGCAGTAAAAGAATAAGTGGTCCACTGTCCAGTCTAACCACACTCTTATGCCCATTAAATTCATCAGTATGAAATAATAACATCACAGTAGATGTGTGATTCCTCTTTTTTTTTAATGTAGACTTTGGCATATGAGATTAAGCTTCCAAGTTGAATGATTTGGGATTAAAACTTCATGCGTCTGTAAAATTTTTTTCCCCCAAAACACAAGTGACTTGCTGACTGTAAGCAGTTTATTTTGATGCAAATTTCAACATACAAACTAGCTCATTTTCTTACAAAACATTCTCTTCTTATCAAAAGCACACACATGCACAAAATTATTCATATATTCAGTCTCCCATATCTCTCGCCCCCACATGCAAAGACAGTTGCAAACAACCCCCCGCTGCAATTATGTGTTCGAACAAGAAAAATCAACTTAAATTGAGGCTAACAAACTTTGTTGCTGCATCATTGCACATCATCATAACTTGAGATTCGAGGATGCAGATGTGAGACTCACATGAAAACAGGAAGACGATGGACAAAAGTAATAACGTGTGACAGTCACAGTACATTTGCATATTTCTTCTGCCCAAAGTGATTTATGACACAAAGCTAGTTTATGAAACTTTCTGCGATCTATATTCCAAACACTTCTGAGCTCTTCTTGAGAGAAATGCAGCACCTAAGAGGTGATGTGTTGTACATTTCCAACAGCAGTCTGCTTATAGGTGTCGAACATGCCAGACAATCGGTAGATATCATGTCAGGTTCCAAAATCTAAATGCCCTGAAACACACAAAAAAACATCATCAGCACACACTCTTAAAATACAAGGACAGATTAATTGCTAAGAGGAAGGTGAGCATGCTAAACAACAGAAAAATGAATGCCTTCAAGCCTAAAGTAGAAAGAAAATCTAAGTTGACTTTCCAAAAATGAAAAGTACTCAGAAGGAAGTGGGGGGAGGCATGCAAATGCAGTTCTTTTTTTCCTTTTGGGCTGGTATCTCTCATTACTACTTATTAGCCCCAGTCCACATTAAACAACCTCCCTCATTATTTTGGGCCACTGCCTTAATTTAGAAGTTGTGAGATCTATTGCCAAATGTGAACACAGGGCTGTAGAGGTAACTTTACCATTGACAGTCTCTGTTTGGAGATGTATCATTATTATGGATGGGTATTTAAGCAGCTCTACCCCAGTACATAGGCTCTTTTTTCTCTGAGAGTGAAGACTGTATAATGCACTCTGTCATTTAGCCTGTGATCGATATAATTCTCTGCTGATGTTAGAAATCATCGAACATATGGGGAAAAAGTGACAGCAACAGCAGATCGTGTTTTCTTTAAAGTGGATATTCATGCAAATTTTTATTGGATGCGTGGGTGGATTCCTCACCTACAATGCAAAGTTAGTATGCACAACTGTTGTCTTGCTGTCTTTCTAGCAGGATTTAATAGGCAATCTCAGAATCTCACTGTTTCTCAGCCTCCCTGTGTGCGTGTGTGTGGGTGGAAAATGTTCAAGTCCGTGGCAGAAAAATTCCATAACTGTATAGCAGAACATACAACCCTGTGTGTGTGTGTGTGTGTGTGTGTGTGTGTGTGTGTGTGTGTGTGTGTGTGTGTGTGTGTGTGTTTATGAATGCGCACCCATTTGTGTGGGCATTGCTTCTCAGCATCACTCCATTTTGTCTCTGAGGATTAATGAGGTGTGTTTATCTGTCTGCACTCTGCATACTACAGCCTCGGGTTTCCCTAATCAGGCTGCAGGTGTGTTTTTGCTGCTGTCCAGTTGTGGAATAGTGGGGAGGTCTGGTCACGATACCACAATGTATCTATAAAAGCGTGCAGTTCCCTTTGTTCACATTGATCTCTTGTTTTTTGGAGGTAGTGCTAAATGTTATCGGCAGGTGCAAATGGTTGTTGACACAGAGCAGCCTTATCTAAACCAGCTTTAACATACTGCGAATGTCAGGCTAATTAAATATAATGAGCTGTGTGAAATGTCCGTGTCCCAGCCACAGAAGCTCCTGATATTATAAACCTTCATTACAATGGAACATATTAATTCTGGACAGTGAAGTTTCACATTTTCCTGAATATACTGTACAGTACATGGGCAGTGATCTGAGGGCAAACACAGCAGGACAAGCACAGCGTATCTAATAACATTAATAATAGCTCCGCTCTTCCTGTAAGTGGCTTAGTAAGCTGCGCTGGTGAGCCAATAAACAGGGAACTGGAACACCTGAATGCAATAATGATAAGCCAGCTCGCTTATTATTAATTATTATTTACAACAGTGCTTTTCCTACTGTCACGTGTAGAGCTCTGACACTGAAGTTGTTGTGAAAAAGCAGCCTACAGCACAGCAGAGAAAATAACTGATAAGCTAAATGATTACTGTATGTAATGAAAAGAATGTTGTTCTGAAAACAGAAACGAATATGTGTCATCTACCGGAGGAGAGCAAACACTGACGATGAAGATGTACAGTCAAAGTTTATAGTTAAATGCAAAATTTTTATGTACTACCAATGAAAAATGATTTACTGGTTAAGTATAAACATCAGAAAAGGAGCTATTTGACACAACCCAGGCAAGTATATGGTATTCATTTTGATGGCTTGGCATGTTCACAAAACAGCACTTTACAACAATTAACCTGGATGACTCAGAGACTGGTACTTTTCTAATTTATGACTCTTTAATAGGACTCTGTCTTCTATCTTTTCCTTCATATCTGACATCTGAAGAACAGTATGTCCAAAATAAAGTGGACTGACCTTATCAGTTTAATGTCTTCATAAAAGATAAAAAAAGGGACTTTTCAATATTTAGATAAAGACGTTACACTACGGTTGTATTTAATTGATCAAAGTTAAAAGTAAACATGCCTCAAGAGTTCAAATCACCTGTTTGCTGTCATAGTCCCACCAGAGCTGTTTTTACTATGTCTTCATCATATTCCTTTATACTTTCCACCTGTCTAAAGAATGAAAATATTAGAACTTTGCTGACTCTTTTAAAGAAAAAGCAGAAAATGTAAAAGAGTTAATATCGATTGCACACATGCCTATAATGTTAATGCACAAAAAAACAGTCATATGCAGTTAACAAATTCCTGTATATTTTCAGTATCTACTGTGCTATTTGATTTGTTTAATAAAATCAGATTCAGTATTCGTCAGAATAATGAATTCACTGTTATTAATCTGACATAACTAAAATCTGTCTAAATTTGCAGGATATTTTTGCTCAAACACTGGTTTGTTTTTCAATGAAAAAATTAATTAACATTATTTTTTAAAAACTGTATTAGCTCTAAGAGGAGTGAAAGATGAATCCAACTTTTTTTTCACTTTCTTTCAGTGAGTCTGCCTCTGATTATCATCTTTAACGATGCTATCTAAATCTGGATAGGAACCCAAGCTGTAAGCAAAATTAATCCTTGTACGTACCTCATAGTCTTGTCTGCTATCGCCAGAGAGAAGAAATTAGTCATGGTTATCTGCAGTCTGAAAATTAAAGGCACATGCCAAGAGACAGTGTGTTACAGAGCAGTTTAATGAGAATTCTTTTTAATTATGTACCTTGTTTAGTAACCTCATCTAACCACATCCAGTAGTCATTTAAAGAATATTTAAAGTCGACAAATATATTCTTTCAGCAGTTAAACTAAACCAAACAGGAAATACCACAGAAACTGTATTTGTAGTATTGTTGTTAAAACATGGCTAAGAGGGCAGTGTTAATGGGTGTGGCGGACTAAAAGTGGACTACTTTTTCTGCAATATTATGGGTCCCTAAATGTGAATCATCACACATGGATTAAAACAGTTATTAAATAGCATGTCCCCAGTGTGAGGGAAATGTCACTGGCCTTGAAGAGCCACTACACAAGGTACACATAAATTTTAAATGTCATTTAACACAAACGCTATATTTATAAACTTTTCTGCTCACCCTCGCTTGAGTTGAAATATGCAGTGATCCTGACTTTGATTCTCTCAAGTGATGCTGTAAGGAGGATGCTGAATCACTGTTAATTACCACTGAGTGAAATAACGTAAATGGGGAAATATACATTGCCGAAAGGCTTACTGAAGGATAAAATTAAAAGAAAAGGGCTGCTAAATTAGTAATTTGTTATATAATTGAAAGATCTTGCAGAGGTTTAGGAAGAAAGAAATTCAGTTCGTGTGGAAGTTTAGAAAAGATGTACATGATTAGTATATTGAAGAATTTTCTTTAACTGTCAGATCTAATATCATGTTCATAGTTACTACCTGACACTTTTTTCTTCTTTTCTATTTCACCTTACATACCAGTCATGCAGTATGAAACTGAATAAGAGAAATAGAGCACTAATCTGTAGCAGGATGCTGTGGTTTAGAAGTACAAGTGAGCTCATTGGGGCCAATCTGTGGGTTAAATTAATGTTATTTTTTTTTCACCACTTCCTCTCTAATTAATGTTGTAAATTAACTCTCATTGGCTAATTAGTGAGCAGAGTTGTAGTGACAGCAGTAGCGTTACAGTTATGCTTGGATAAAGACCTGTGAACCCCTGAGTGTGGTCTCTTTAAGGACCCCAGCTGATACAGTTTGTGATACATAATAGGCCTCATACAAGCTGGGTCATGGGGCTCCTGGACCAGAGCCTCAGTATTAAGTGACTATTAATATTTCTTGTTGGGAAGTCAATCAAATGACTATATAGAGGAGATGACCAAAAAGAGGTACAAAATGACCACAGACATGCATAACAATCTAAAAGACATACAAGATAATAAAAAAGATGTACAAAAATATGCAGAACGACCAAAAAGAGTCCACTGTCTTATAATCCACCTATGCATGCAAGAACAAATTGTACAGTACAATAGATTAATTCCTTAGGTACTTGTACAAGAAACCGTAGAGAATTTGTGGTGTTCAACAGTTTTCTAATATTTAGATTTTTCTCTTAGATGAGGCCCATTGTGTATTTTTGAAAGTTCTGTTTAGTATATATATAGTTTAATATAATATCTAAATGTGGTGGTTGTTCTGTATTGCTGAGCTGCTATTTACGCCCACAACAGTTATTAACAGAACTTTCAGCCCACCGGCAAACTGAGTCCACACCAGGACAACACCAGTGGTCGATCCCATCATGACTAGAGCGAGAGGGAAAGCAGTAGGTGGGGCTGAAGAGGTTTGGTTAAAAGCAAGAGCTTAAGCTTAAGTCTGTGTTTGTATAAGTGAGAACAAAGGCTCAGGGGAGTACAAATATTATGAGTACTGGGTAGAAATGAGAAGTGGTGGATATGCAATAAAGGAGCTCATGGGGGAAGAATTAACTGTGGTGTTATACAGCAAATCTGCTCTGTACGAACTCACTTCGAATACTGGTAGATTAATCCAAATCTCTTTTCCAAATCTAATGGAGGACTGCAGCAGAAATCACTGTGTCTCATGCAAGAACATGCTCATATTCTTATCCTAGAACTATCTTGATTTTCTTTTCTGTGAGGTTCACTTGTATGACTTTCAAAGTCAGATTCCACAAACTCTCCTAACTGCGCAATGATCATCAGCATGATCAGCGCCCTAACATTGCCTATAAGGATACCTATTTCCACTCCATTTGTGGGCAAGCTCAAATATCAAAAGTCTAGCATTTTCATATGTCATAGAGTGTGCCCAACAAGACTACACATAAAAAGCACCACACCATGTCAACCATTGCTGCACACTGGGAAAGTTTAAATTGTTTTTCTCCTCCCGAGCACATTTTTATGTCAGAGCAGGAAATGTGTTTCAATCAGAGAAAAGCACTTAATGTCACAGATTAAGCTATTGTAAGATCACAAAATGTGGGACCTCTTAGCTTTAATGTATCTTTCAAATACTCCAAAAAGACCCAGTAATTTGAATATCTGTTCATCTCCAGCCTTACTAAATCGCAACTATACCACTTATAATGTGGTTTAAGGCCATTCCAGTGGCAATTGGGCAATTAAGATGGAAATCTAAGGATAAGTCAGCTCACTTTAAAACAGATCCTTTCAACATTACTCTGACTCTGCAAAATTGGTGCATTGTTAAACATATTCAAATTATGTTCCCTGAAGCAAGTGGCACAGCACAAACTGTTTAGGTTAGAGACTGGGATAAGATGATTCCTGAACTCCCGGTGCCATGTTCTGAGCCGATTATCCATTCCACAGAGAGAGGCATACAAAGGAAGGGTGGGGGCTTGTTGTGCTGTCCCACATCAACTGGCCTACTTGATGGGGATACAAAGGATGAGAAATAGAAGGAAAAGGAGGGATGAAACTCACACTGGGATTCCAACTAAATAGATGGAGGATTGTTGCTAACTTCTAAGAAACCTCATCTGTGTGTTGTCTCGTGTTTAATTGGGGGATTCACATATAATTAAGCCACAGATGCAAAAGAACATGTGATAAACTGTAACAAAACTGCTATTTAATTTTTACAGGACGTCCATTTTGCATTTTTCCCCAAGAAAGGTTGATGTCTAGCCAAACCATGCCCATAGGGAAATGTGTTTAGATGGAGATACTAAACCAGTGGAATACCTATGAATTAATAATAAATAAATATCATTTTCATATTAACATTTTCATAAGGAGTAAAATTTGTCTGGTTCAGGCTGGTTAGAACTAGTTCATATCTTTTGGATCTCTTTCCATCTCTCCCTGCCTCATGTGTCCCTGAGCTCAAAGCCCGTTCAGTGGAAAATATGAAAAAATAAGACCCAATTAGAAAGTGATAGAGTCAGTATAAGGGTTGGTTTTGATGGAAAGTAAAAATAAAATCTAATCCATTGGCAATGAATCATGAGAGCCTATGACAGTGTGTGCTGATGACTGTGTGAGCGCGTTTGTGGTAAAAATATAAAAAGCAAGTGGAGAACCTAATCAGAGCGTTTCTTTGCTCACATGATCACATCCAAAGCTTGTGAGTTGCTTAAGGCAGGCGCTACTCATCCAGGGTATAGTGCTCCATCTTCATTATTAAACCAATTCATTGAATAACCAGAAAAACAGAAACATTGGTATGATGTAATACAATGCAATAACCAGCAATAAACTAAATTAATAGCTTTTATTGAGACCACAACTTTCACTTGACTCAATGCTTTAACATATTTTGAGGCTATACTTTATAGTTGGTGTTGTATTGAGTGTACTACAAGATCGTGTCCACAATATGGAAATGCTTCTATCATTATTGATAATAGAAATTACTATAAAGTTTCTGACCCATTGTCAACAAGTAACCAGATGTTTTTATAGTATTAGCTATTGTATCCAACAACTCTTCCAACCTAAAAGGTTGCTTGTTCCTGTCCTCAGGTACACACCATAGGAGTGTACCAACGGCAGGTGTACCAGAGCTTTGGCATCATGGTAACAGAAGAAAATTGTGGACTGGTCACAGTTTGGCTAGGTTTGGGCATAAAAAGTACTTGGTTAGGTTTAGGAAAAGATTAAACTATTAACTAAATTAGTTAAACTTGATTGTGGGATGGTCATGGATTACAGAAACAATGACTACTGTGTTCATTTGGGAATGTGTGTGAAAGTCTTGTGTTGAGCCATCCATCCACCCCAACCTCCTACTTACATGGACTTCGTTGTTCTTTATACTATGTCATCTACTCTGTTCATATCATAATTACTACACCACTAGATGTCACCTAACAAGACAACGTAACTATGAGTCGTAATAAGCTGCTGAAGAGGCAACCTGCGGGCTTATTTTTGCAGGAGAACAGTGTCCTCTGTATATTGTATATTGAGTCTACCAGTGTCAGGAGTTGATTTTGTTTCAACTCATGCTCAAAAAAGTGATTTATACCTTCAAACTCGCTTGCACACAGGATTAAAAGAACATATCATCAAACAGTGTTGTTAATATTTAACTTTTTTAATAGAACAATGCAACATTTATGGCAAATAGGCTTAGTCACCTTCATTTCGAGAGATGAGAAGATTGATACCACACTTGTGTATGGTAAATTTAAAGCAGGTAGGAGACATTAAATTAAAAGACTACTCCACCAATTACTCCTTTAGCACTGATTGACTCGCAGTGGACAATTTGAATAATTGATAAATAATGATACAGTAGAACCTTGCTTGTCAAAACTAGGCCCCTCAGTTCCTGCTGCCTGACTAACTTGACACTGATTTGAAAGTACAAGTTGTGAGCATGACTTACTAATTCATGTGCATGAGGTCAAAAATACTTATGAGGCCTACAGGGCTCTGTAGGATTGCATTACAGTGGACAAGGATTTTTATTTTTCTAGTCAGTTTATGATAAGATAGAGGAAAATGGGGCAAACAAGTGGCAGTCAGATTGTGTGGTTAAATAGCAAAATGGCACATTTGTGAGTATTAAGTTTGTTGTTTGTGTGTGCTCCTCTTCACTCAAGCTTTGTGCATTTAATTTCAGGATCCAGCTGACAGCCAATTATCCGCGCTGTGGTGCAGACAATATATTGGACCTCAGCCTAAGAAAACGAGAAACCAGCAACCCTCTGGTCACACATCCTTTTCTCTTTAATCTCGCAGAAGTGATGTTAAACACCAAAATCTGATTTCAGAGCCCAGTCCAGCTTTTCATGAGAGAATACTCAGGGGTTAAAATAGGTTGTTGAGCTGTTGTGTGAAGAACATGCACTGTCTGGCTTTTGTATTTAAACAGATGGTCTTGCCTCATTTAAAGTTGCTGGAAATGATGGACTCTGCAGGAATCAAAAAGCCCTCTCTGGAAGTCAACTCCACTGTTTTTGCATGGTCAGCTCCAAGCTGTTGGCAGCACAACATGAGTTTAGATGGTCCTTCTCTCTCCTGGGTATGGAGAGTTTGTTATTGGAGGCCAACCACAGTGGGATCCTGTGGTTGAAAGTTTGACAGTTACTGGCAAACAGTGTAGAGTGGGAGAGAACACACCAGTGCTTATAGTAAAGCGGTAAGCTGGGGAGAGGCCAGGAACTAAGAAATTGTTTTCAATCTGTCATGGCATCAGCTACCCCCCACAAACTGAACACCAATATTCAGCTGGGACAGTTTCTCTTTTGGTGGAGCACTTCTGGTGTCCACTGAGCCAGAGGCCCAAAAATGATCGGCAGCACACAGTTGAATCTGGCCATTTTCAGCACTGCTTGTTTACTATCCATTTCCTTCTTTGTCCTGTGGAGGGACATGAAGAGAACTTTCAGGCAGCAAGTGCTCAAGCGACAAAAAGGGATAATGTGTGTTTGTGTTGAGCTGAGCACAGCAGGCCGGAGGGCAAGAAAGGAAGGCAAAGCAATACACCAAAATGTTTTCTGTCACCAAAATGCTTCTTTGGGATTTTCTTTTAAGATGCACAGCCTTAATTGACCAGAAGGAAAGTAAAGTGTTTATTTATTAAACAGCCTAGTCCAGAGGTATTTTCTTTTAAAAAGAGTTCAGTGGTATTTATAAGAATAATACGCAAACTGCTGTTTAGTGTTTTGCATTTAGAGGTCTAAACTGGTATTGTAGATTTACATTGATTGTGTAGGTTTAAATGGGACACAAAAAGCGACAGGACACAACAGACTTTAGAAAAGCAGTGTTTTCCAGTTAAATAGGAATGAACTCTTAATTATAGCAGAATCTTAATATGCTGTGACAGAGGAAATGCAATATTTGGCTACTAACTAGCTAGTCTTAAGTTGCAAAACCAGGCATCCAAGGTAATATGAAGTATTTACAAAGGTTTATGTCAAGTAACCGGCCACACAGATGAAATCATCATGTACCATAGCAATGTAGTGCTCGCTTTCAGATTTGTCTGCCCTGGTAAACTTATTTTCACCCTTATTTTGCTCTGTCACTGCGTAGTGTGTCCTCCTTTCATCATTCCTTATCTTTCATTTCTGTGGCTGCCACTGCAGGGCCCACAGCAGCACACGTGAGGGGAGTCTTGGCACATCAGCGTGATAGGCAAAGATGCTCCAAACACAAGCCTGCACTCTGGTGTGACACTCTGTGAATATCACATCACATTTTAATAGATAGCATGGCACACAGTAATGCCAGTGCCTAAACTCTGATTATAAATTAATGCCAAACTCCCTGATAAATATAAAACGAAAACCTCACTCTGTATTTTATCCCTGGGTGAAAAGTTCCCTCCCATCTGGGTGCGTTGTTTCTAGTCTGATGCATCCCACCGCACCTCCTCGGCTCGGCTTTGGTTAATGGGTGCTAACCGCCCCAGCTTGGAGACTCCGGCATTTATCCGTGGCAATTCCACAGGCTAGATTATGAATTAGTCAGGGAGCTCAGAAGGTAAACAACAACATAATTAGGGAACTCCACCACCACATTGTGAACACTGTAATAAGGAATTTGTTTCTTTCTGTATTCCTCTGACACACACACATAATCTCCGCACACATTTTGGCAGTGGAGCCACAGAGCAGGAGTGAGAGTGCAAAAGCTCTTGCACCGTATCTGAAAGTGAATATTGAAAATATTTGGTATATTCAGCTAAATTTCTTGGCTGTTTTGGTACCCAGGAAGGCTTTCTCCATAAATTTCAAAAGTATTTAGCAAATTAACTCGGGGGCTTTTGTTGAACAGTAATAGAAAAATAAGCATTCTGCTTGTTTGAGGTGGCACTTACTGCTGTGTACAAGAAAGTTCAGGGTTCCTCTGAATTTTGCTTACTGTTGGAAGTATTTGGTCTCAAATAATTGTCATTTACCCTTCACTATTCTTTTGCTTGGTTTGAGAAGTATTTGGGTGGTGTCTTTGATGTTAGCCTGGCTTCACTCCAGTACTGCCAGACATTGACAACTGATCAAACAGATCATGTTCAGACCATCTGTATCATAATTTTTGGTCTAGGTGTATTACAATAATAATTTGGGCTACTGCAAATGTCATGCTTTACACTGATTTGCGAATTCAAAGTTCTATAATGTGTTTTTTGGCTCCAGAGGGAGCTGCATGAAATGTTCATTTTGGTCATCACAGTCACCACCATTGCTGAATAAATGAATTTGCTCATGAGGAACACATCTCTACATCTCGCAGTCACAGAGTTTCTATCTAGATGCTTCATCTCAGTCTGATGAATTGGCGATGTAGGCCCCAAGACCTAGTGGCAGGTCAGATTGGTCAGGTCCATCCATCGCCAGCTCTGAGGCCAGTGTAGCCCCCAGAGCAGTAAAGCAACAACCATCATTCATGACTGGAGCAGTCAGGGGAGATACTAGGGTCTGGTCTACAGCATTCAGACATGCTCGGTAATCACTCATGTCACCTCGTAATGCACTGGGAGTACCTACAGTGATGGATGGTCATCATCTCCTTTACTCCCTCATTTTGTTTCGTGCTCTCTTTCATCCTGATACTCTCATTCTCTCAGTCGTAGACTTTCTCATTTATTCTACATTGTTTCATTTGTCTCTTTGTTTCTTTCTGTTTTTCTTCACCCCCTCTCACTCAGACTTGACTTCACTCTTGTGGTATTAATGTCGTGACCTGCAAGATGCTGCAGAAAGCTTTGACTATAATAACAACCCGTGTTGACAGCTCCCAAACTATGCTACCTGATGAAAATTTCAATTTTACAAACAATTTCCCTCAGATACAGCAGTGTAGCATCTGTGGGAGCAAATTACACATGTTTCATGTGACAAAACCAAAGAGATCTCTGTGGTTCCTTGCATCTTCTGTTCCTGTTCACAGTAAGTCTGTTTACTGATACATGTTGATATTTCAAGATTAAGTTTTTTTTTGAAGACGTGTCTCGTGCGTTCCACCAAATGGAAAACAGCTGGCTTTCTATATGAGCCCTGGTCCCTGAACACACTGAATGCAATCCATATAATGGGCTGATGCAGAGGAGTAGTGCTGGATCAGTTCTTCAAGCAATATTAAGAGCAAGCACAATTTTAAAGGCTCGAAAATGAGGACAGTGTATAAAGGCAATTGTTCAGTTAATTGCCTTAAACTCAGCATTCTTTAGTGGTATAAGCAGTGTAGGGATGGCTGACTTTATACTTACAAATAATAGTTAGACAGTTACATGTGTTAAATGGACAGATGTCTGCAGAAGTTCAGCAAGGTAAACCAACCTTGATATAATGGCCCAGTATCCACAAGATCTGTATCCATACTGGTCACTCTTGTCTCTTGCTGGTCACTCTTGTCTCTTGCTGCTGTAACATGTAAATTTCCCACAAGTGGGATAAATAAAGTCTATCTTAAATTCTGTATCTCACAATTTTAGTCATGTACCAGTATTCTGAGCTAATGCTGGATGTCATGTAGGGTTGCTGAAAACATTGCAGAAAATAAGATTTTTGATGTGGCAGAACCATCTAGTCTTGACAGAATTAACTGGTGGCAGGATTGTGATAAAACATTCCAAGCCAAACATTTGTCCATGGAGTAGCATTTAGTAATTGAGGGTATACTTCAGATTATTCTGACCCCCAATATCAGTCATGGTTTTTAATAAACCTTGACTTTAAAAGAATCATTTGACATGTTGGGAAATATTACTACATACCTTCTTGCCAAGAGTTAGATAAGAAGACTGATACTCTCCCAGTTCTCTGTTCAATAATGAAAATGAGGTTGGAGCTAGCAGCCAGTTAGATTAGCTTATCATAAAGCCTGGGAACAGGGGGAAACAACCTGGTTCTGCCCACAGGTACAGTGTGAAAATCTACCTACCACTGCAGCTAATTAATTTCAACCTAGGCAAGATAGCAAATAAGCATAGTATTTCATAACAGGTCAAACTATCCCTTTAACCCAGCCCCAACAACAAATTGTGAAACTGTATTGGAACTGAAGAAGTGCTACAAGGTCCAGCAGTATGAGGTGGATTTTACAACAGAGGCCTCAAAACAACAAGCTGTTACCATTTCTCTAGTTTGGTTCGATTTAAGAGTTGTAAGGATGCATTAACCTTGGCTCTGGCAGTCCCACAGGTTAGTAGCCTGTTTCACAAAACTGAGCAGCAGCACACAGACTCAGGAAACCAAAACATTTTAAGACATAGCACCTCATATAAAAATGCAAGAGTCCCTTATGTCAGTAATCCATATTTTCACTACTTTGTTGGAATGTGTGTATGATTTTGTTTGAGGTAGGGTATCAATTTACCCATAGTTACATTTGAAAAACCTTTGGGTAAAATTGGGTGAAAATATAACATGTATGTATAGAAGGAATGTGTAATTACACTTAAGAGGTCCTAGACAACTGTACTGCTGAGCTATAGGACTAAATACTGTGTTTAGTCACATCAGTTCTGCTCAGGGTGAATTTCATCCAACATGTCCTATGTTATTTTATGCTGAGTATGATGCTTTGCGTTTTAAGCTTTTTCGTATGTCATTCAACGCTGTTATGGTTAGGCTTATGAGTTAGTCACTAGAGAAATGACAGATGGAAAGCAAAAAATGTGTGGTGGTGATAACATGTGAAATGACTTAAGAAATCGGTGTGTTATTCGTATGCCATTTGTTGACACCAGGCTGCTTTCATCCTCACTTAACAAATTATGTGTACTTAAAAATATGCACATGCACAAATTTAGTGTCACTAACGTTTTCTTTAAAAGTCAATTTCCTCCCTCTTTCTTTGTGTATGAAACAGAGAGAGGCCTAGAGTAATGAAGAAACTGGGCCACAGACAGAGGGGACAACCACTGAGCATGAACTGATGTTAGACACAGCAGAATGAGTTTGACAGAACACAAATGCCTAGTAAGGATAGAAAGCTTAAAAAAGAGAGAGAAACAAGAGGGCTAGTAACCTTTCATACATATTTTTATGACTCATACAAGATAAAACCCCCTCAGGGGCTGGAAGGCTCTGTTAAATAGATCTGAAGCTCTATCTGTCTACTCCTTCCCCGCCATTTTGGGAGGCGCTGCTCTGTTTTCAGTATGAGAACCAAAGAGCCGCTTAAACAGATTATTACATTTTGCATATTATTTCCCCTGCAAGCTGCACTGATCAGATTGGTCATGGATCAGGGGGCAGACGGGTTTAGGCAGGAATAGATATTGCATAGCTTCTGGCTTCCCAGCCTTATTACAAACCATTAAAAGGCATTTTGCACTCTTCCTTCTTAATGTCATTTCCTTCCCCCTGAGAGGAATCTTGTTTTGCTAAATGGAGTTCCAATCACAGGCCTGATGCTTCCTTAATGAAAAGTAAATAGAAGGTAAACAAATGAGAAACTGTTGACATTGACAATAGAAAAAAGCTGATTTGTATCAACATTATGACTTCATTTAATTAGTTGCTTAGGTTACAGAAAATCTCAACACATTTGGTAGCTGGGGTATTGTTGCCATGAATTTAATTGTCAAGACTGGACAACGTTTTCTTTATGTGAATAGAATGATTCAGTCGCTACAGTAAATCTAGATAAAGATGGCACAGTACTCTGTCAGCTCCTGAAATACACTGTATCTGCCATCAAAGACAACAAGTTCATTCATTGCAGAAATATGGAAAGACTGGTGTCTTTGTGCACACTGCAGCAATAACCTTGAGCTCAAGATTGTGGAGGCAAATATGATTTAAGAAGTACCACTTCTGTCTAATTTATCAAAACTTTGATGGACTTATTTATCTTTCACCAGTTGTATGCCACGCATTCTGACATTGTTCAAAGATGTTTTTCAGTACAACAGTAATAAAACAAAGTAAACATCACAAAACATCCATTGTGGTCTTATATAATCACAAAATAATTCCTTTTGTACTGAGCAAGAAAGAACAAGAAGATCCATTCTACTCCCCTGAAGGACAGACTCCTAAGTGAAAACATCTGCTCAATAATGTAACTACCAAAAATCATTTGAGACCAGTAAAATACCTTGGTTAAGATATTGGCTTTCTAATCTCCAGGGCTGCACTGGCGCTGTAAGGGTAAAGCCTGTGACTGATGAGAGTGCTGGCTTGGTCTGATTTACACAGCCGTATTGATATAGGATGCTTGATTAAGATGGTTTTCGAGCTCAGGGCTGGGTGGAATGATCTGTGGGAGACGTGCCACAAGCAAGTAGGGAGTCCAGTGGATGCACTTGAAGAAATTAAAAAGAGGACGACAGGTATAGCAATTACAGGAATGATTCCCAAGTGAGGAAAGGGGGCTTGGTGGGCATGTCTGTTGCATTTTAAGAGCCTATACACTGAGCCACATCTGTGAAAGAACAATGATTTAGGGAGGGCTAGCTTTTCCTAGATCTAGTCAATCAGCTAAAAGCCACAGTAATGGCCACAGAAAGCCTCCAATGTTGTCCATGCCACGCTACCTGTTGTTCAGTCTCATGTGTATGTAATCCTATTTAATCTCTGTCTCGCTGGCAAAGTTTTGCTGCGCTTGCCATTCTCCCTTTCACTTACAGTAATGCAGTATGTGTCTTGAAATGCAATATACCAATTATTGTTCGACTTAACAGGAACCAGCACAAGCAGTATCCTCAGGTGCTGACAACCAGTCAGCTCTGTTTGACAAACCAGTGATTTAAGTTTTTATTTGGAACTCAGTGTTTGCTGGGGCAAAAGACAGTATTTTTCATCCAGTGTTTTTCTAGTGTTACCAGGGAATACTTAAGCATTAGAGTGAAAAAAAATAAATAAATCACAGTTTGCTACCCACAGAGAAAATGGCCATTTTGCGACCAAAATTATGAGTTGCTCTGGCATCAAACACCACAGTGTTTGCATGCTCGTTGACTGAGCAGGTTTGTTCACTCCATAATATATGTCATTGCTTACAATTGGTCAACAATATCATATGGTTGGTTGAAATAGGGGGAAAACATTTTGAGTTAAACATTTCATGTTAGTTTTCACATCCAGTTATTATATATTACTAAACTACTCCTTTTACCAACACATACCATCACCTTATGTTACAGAAATACCACTATCTCCTAAGGGGATGCTAGAGTATACAGTAGTAAGCCTGGAAATGTCACCAAAAAAAAAAAAAAAAAAAACCCTCTGCCAAGTCAATAATTCATGGACAGCAAAAGTCAATTTGGCCATTGCCTTACTTCGTATCCTGCCTTTTTTTCATTTTACAGCTTAAAAAACTTTCTGGAGATGGATGATAGCTAGATAGTTGGATCGCATTTAATGTTTCCCCAAAATGATAATCATAAATAATGTTACGAAAGACAGGAATTAAAGACAGTTTGTTGAATATCTTCTGTATAATCTAGTGTTGTCTAGTATAGTCATTACTACATTATTACATGATTTCAACTACACACCAGTTTAGTTTTCTGACTGTATCTTGCACAGTTGTGATGCTATCACGGTGACAAAATCTGTCCACAGACATATAAACACCTGCCAAAGTATTCCACATTTTACCATGATGATGACACACACACACACACACACACAGAGACTCACAAGGTGAAATCAATACCAGCTCTGCTGTCACAGCTTGTAATGACACAATCCCTGCTGTCATGATACAGTCAGAAAGGTAGACAAGTGTATACACACACATACACTCAAACACAAGAACTTTTTTTGTGTAAATAGCACTTGAAAAAAAATTGCTTGATAGTAATAGCAGATAATTAGAGTATATTTGCATGACTCATCCCAGTTATCATTCAGCAATTAAAACAATTCGAGTGTGTGTAGGAAAAGTTCAACTTGGTTTCAATGCCAGAATTGCCAGGCACAGTCTGGTCAGGTCACACACCTCGGTTGCTAATTTGGCAGCTTCCCCATGTCGGGACAGTGCAACATGAGTGGGAATTGGGATCTAAGAATTTGGCAACAAGAAAGCAAGCAAACAGCATATTCGAGAGTCCGTATCCAGCCCAATTAGCCAAACTGTTGATTGTTTTGTAGAGGAAAAGGTTTCGTATGTCAAGATTCAACACTATTTTGAAGAATGGGAATGGACCTTAATGAAGATGCACCACATCAACAATGATAACAACAACAAACATACAAATGTCAAGAAAAAACAGCTGGTGGCCCTAATGTTCTAGTTTAATGCTACGTGTACACCAGGATTCATTCGCTAAATCTGTTTCCATGGAGCATTGTCGCATTTTGGCTGAATTTCTTTTCCCAGTCCGACCCTACTACACAATGAAAGGACTTTGTGGAAATAGTGTAAATTATTCCAACTGCATTACACTCAGAGCTCGATCCCAAAACTCGCCCTCATTATTCTCATCCCAGCTGCCTAATTATTTCCCATGCAAGAGTATTGGGGAAAGAAGTTAAAGTATGCAACTCTTAAAAACTGTGGACAGCAATATAGCTAAGCCTCTAGAAACTTAAGTGTTCTCTATACCTTATGCAACCCATTGCCCTCCATTGCTTTCTGCCAACATTTCTTTGTACGTCTTTCTTTGTCCTAGTTCAGTGTATGACTTAATATGTCAGGGACATTGCATTAAGTCAGACTGCTATCATTGAGATTTCAGTAGAATACAAGCTAATAAAACTTCCTCTTCTGCCTTCCTTTTACTACACCTATGCTATTTTTACCTTCTCATTAGAAGACAAATGTCCACGTTGAAATCTGGCCCTTATATGTATGTATGTATCACACAGTTAGTACATCTAGAGGAATGCACAGTCAGGCAGACATACTGTATCTACATATCTTAAATAAGTGAATTACACTCCAATGATCAGCACAAACAGCTTAATAACTGGTCACGGCAAATATATATGCAAATAGTGGGGAATGTGTGAAAAGATGAATTTCAGTTGCCTTGAGCCTCTTTGTCATTCTGACCAACTAGGAAAAGTTTAATGTGTGCCAAGGATACTAGCAGAGTGGATTAATTATACAAAAAATAAACAAGTTCAAGGACTGATCTCTTTTCCCTGCTGGTGAAAAATGCATGACATGGATGGAGTCCATAGGCAACACATAACACCCATATTGGAAGCCTTTAGGAAACAACAGTAGCATCTCCTTGCAGCTTTTCCCTCCTCCCAGGCCAAACTGAAGAAGCTGCTCCTCCAAATCTCATCCAATCACCATGTGGGTGGAGTGCAGTTATACAGATACATTCTGATCACAGCGGCAAGTCAGACGGTCTGTCCAACATACGTGGTCATTAACGGGCTTAAAAGCTTTGCTGCATGTTGAACACCGTCAACATTTGCTGTCTTAGAGTACTCGTCATCTAAATACAGTATCACCCTTTCAAGTACTCGAGGTCCAGCTTTGTAATTACGGGTGGTTTGTAAGAATGTGTGAAGTCTGAAATTTGAATTTAAAAATGCCAACCTCTGATTGAAAGCAAACACTGACTGGGTGCAAAATAATAAAATAGGGTACACTTGTACTTGTGTAGAAAGGCCTGTCACTTACACAAAGCTAATTTACTTGGCGTTAATGGTGAAATTCTTGAACAAACAAGAAAATCTCTTCTTTGTGAAAGTTATAGTTGAAACTGACCTGCTTTAAATGCTAGTCATCCAATGTGTAATTTCCTTTGACAATACTAAAATGGCTTATCATCTTAAGTTAAGGTTGACACATCCAAAATTTTGACTTTTTGGCATATACTTAATCATTAATTATTTTCCACACTTTTTATTTACTCCTTCCTTGTTCAAGGTGGTGGGGGAGGACAGTACTTTCTTTGTTTTAGTATGAATTCTGACAAACTGCCTGTTTGTAGATCCATATGTTTAGCGTCTTAACCCCTACAATATGTTTTTTCCCTTCACACTTTTCTCTCACTGTGTGATCTATCTTGCAGAGGAAAGACTTCCAACTAACATGTAGACAATAGATCACAAAAGTTGCAGGCAGCAAAGTTTAAATCTTAATTTCCTGTGCTCCCATAGCAGTATCATGTTCTTTCCAAAAATCAATACTGAACCACCAAACGATACATCAACATGCTGTAGCTGTAGCAGGACTAGCTGGTGCGAGTCACTAGTGACACACAGGCTTGAATTTGTAGAACTTTCAGTTGTCTAGATTGTTCATGGAATTTTGATTTTGTCTCCCATCAAAACTCTGGCAGTTTCACATGTCCCATAAAATCAATCTAATCAACTTGAGAAAATGCATATTTATTCCACAAACCAAATCTCTCAGCAGCATATTTTACTGTAGTCAAAACATTTGCAGCTGGTGGCATTTCATGCCTTATTTTGTGCTTTAGCCTTTATTCAGCCAAGAGAAAGTGAAAATGGTTACAAAAACAATAACAGCAGTATACTACCTTCTATCAAACACTTACAGTTATGCATGGGTTGAGAAGTTGTACCCTTCTCCATTTATTTTACAACATAAACTCTTGCCGTGGCTCTGTTATGATTTTGCACCTGTTAACAGTTAATCAGTTGCTGAACTATTTGAAGCCCACAGACCATCCATTATACTTGAGTCCTGTACCTATCGATTTTAGTAGTAGGATGACCTTACTGGTCGCTGGGCTCAGTCCCTGCTGGGGCTATTTGCAATTGTTTCCAGTCTGAATTAGGAACCGTGCTGTGCGCTGCCTATATAGAGCTCCAGGGGAGTATGTTTTTGATGTTGGATTTGGCAACAATAATATTGCACCTGCAGTTCTAAAGTTTAATTTTCTGGATTTTTGATCCATTCACTGTGACCACATGGCATCAAGACAGGGACATAAATCACCAGAACAGAATCAGCGGGGGCAAAGGCCCTAACAGTTGCCAGATGTAACGCATTCTGTAATTTCTGACGCCCACAGAGGCGGACCTGACCAGACCATAACAATTGGTACTGGCTATCAGTCCTCTATTTCACTTAATGTTATATCAAACAGAATGTGAGCACAAATACACACAAATAAATAAATTTGGATTGCAGTGGCTGTCTTTATATTTATCTCCATTTTTATTATACACACTCTTGTGGTCATGAGTCACCAAGTTCACATGCAAAGGTCCACAGTTCACATTTTTCACTTGGAAGTGTTGCTCACTGTCTGTTTTTCACTAAGAACTTTTTCCTGTTTCATTTTTTTGGCTATGGACTCTTTATTTATCTGCAATGGTTCTGAAAGCCACTCTTAAAAGGCACTTTTGAACCTTTTACAGCTGTAAGCTGTCATTGGTTATTCACTGTTTTAGCTTCTCTCTGGCCTTCAAACATCTTCATCCTCCAGCTGAACTGTATTATCGTATGGTGGAACATTTGTGTAATAAACTTCAAAAGGACTTGAAATACAGAAAAAATTAAATACCTTCCTCAGGCTGACCATAGCAAACAGACTTACTGTATGTGTAAGTTCTTGAAAATGCTGTTCAAACTTTTATGTAGTTGTCATACTTACTCTTATCAAATCCTCTTTAAAAGAGTATGTCTTTATATAAATTAAATGTTAAGACATACACAACTTTTTATCACGGTCACTCACTCTCAACAAAACAGACCCAACTGGAAGTTGGAACTGGTATTAGCAATTGCCTTGGAGGGATAAATCTTTCATGAACTGTAGCCCCAGTAATAGGGAATATTATTTCAACTATTGAATGCAGTTTTCTATTGTTTACTGAGAACATATTTCCCATGTCTAGGTCAAGTATTCACTCAAACACCTACATCCTTCCTTAGAAGGATTTATAAGTTCAGACTGGCATTTGACCTGTGGCAATTTCTCCATGAAGTTTGTTTGTTTACCTTTTTCTTCCTAGCTTGGTGAGGCCGAGAGGATTTTAATTTGTTGAGCTATTAACGGTGACTGCTTTGTGCTCAGTCTATTGATATCAATAACTGTCACAGTCAACAAAACAATGGAACAAGGCTTGTACTGCATGGTAGCACCATAGCACCATAGCTCCCTGCGTGGCGCTGCACTATCAACAATGGATAGTTTTGTCAAGTTCAAAGAGCGTATTTCTTCAATTTACAGTATTTTATCACACTACCATATAAGTTTAAGTAACATTATCATTTACTTTGCATTGAAAAGGGTAAGGTTATTCTAAATCGCACAGGGATATTTAAAACCTGAAGTTTTGGCATGAAAACAGTGCCTGATGTCAACATTCTAAACAAGATTAGCAGCTTATTCCCAGAATTTTGTCCCACTCTTGAAACAACATAGTGTACAACAGGCTAACACAATATGCATGTTTCTCTCTATGTTGGAATCTGTCCAGATATAGATGTCTGCCAAGCTTATAGATAATGCGTTTATGTTGTTCTGGTGCTTTGGAATGATGTTCAGTCATAAACTCCCATCTGCCAGCTTTACTCTTGACAAGGCCCTCAATGGTCTTTTGCATCTTCCTTGACTATGATCTACAACTTAAATGTATCGTGGCTCATCCTAGCCATTAACAACTTAAGAGTTCCATAGCTGGAATCAATAATGCATCATGTTTTGCTTTACCAACTCCTCCACAGCTCATTACAAAAAGACTTTAAGGGAAACAGGTCCAAGGGCAAACTGTAAGACAGATGGCTAGATGAAAAAGAGAAAAATAAAAATAGTGAATGACAAAAAACAGAGGAGGTGGTAATCAGAGTAGCTAGTCTTAAGAGACTGATCCGGAGGGAAAAAGCATGACTTACACAAGCTTCCCATCTTGATTTGTCCTGCTGCTACGAGCTGCCAATAAACCTCAAACCATTCTAAGAATCACTAATGCCTGCTAAGCAGCTTCTTTCATATCTCTGAAAAGTATTTTTATTCACTGCTTGACATTAAAAACGAGCTTTGTTTCTCAAGTAGAATTTAAAATGACTTTTTTATTGTATGAAGAAAGTAGTGTGGCTTATACTTTAATTACAGCAAAATCACAGTGTATTTTCTAATGCCTACAGAGCCATACGCCCACAGACACTGGATGTTTGAATTAAAAGCAAATACTCTTACATTTCTTCATGCATATTAATAAAGAAAGGTAGAGCATCCAATAAAAACATACATAGTCATAAACCATAGTGATCACTGTGCCACTGTTGTGAACGTGGGTTGCACACATTAACCTCAGGAAGTCTTCAGGTCCATCTCATTTCTCTTATTAACCCGCAGCATCCGAAGAATTACCTCCTCAGCTGTGGTGGTTCTGATTGATTTTCAGGTCAAGCATAGACAGAAGAAAATGAGATTCACCTTAGAGACAATACACCGTTTCTGACTTAAAAGACCTTTTTCACGGTACACATTTGGACTTGCTGAATGCAGGTGTAATTAAGAACATTAATGATTGCTGCATACTGTTCTGGCTGTTCTAGGGCACTGTTTCCCAATCTGTCAAACCCCTGCAGCCCTATCAGATGAGCTCAGTTACCCCTTCAACCCAACAATGTTTCACATATCTTCTTATTAATAGGTAAATTGGATGTCATTTTATTACATAAAAGTAGATATTGTTGCAGTATTTTATATACAGTTCAGGTTGGTTTGGTTAAATTTGCACTTAAACTACAATAGTGGCAGAAGCTAGACGTTTACTTGCAGCTATTTCACCAGTTTGTTACTTTTAGCTGATTATTTCAACTATTTAGTTACACTAACTAATTCAGCCATTTGTCCCTTTTAGCTTACTATTTCAGTTATTTGTCTATTAGCCTAAATTTAGCAATCCCTTCAGTTTTTTCATTACTTTTAGCTAACTATTTCATTACTTCTATCTCAACACTTACTTTTTCAACTTCTCTGCTCATTTGCTAACTAGTTTCGTTTTACGCGCAGCTTACCAGTCATTATTGCTGGTTATTACAAAAGAACATCACACAATCAGAAACACACTGCTTTTTAGTTGAAATAATACAACTAAGTAGAGCTAATTAGTTGAGTTTTCAACAGTTGGTTGATAATCACTGTTCTCTGGATTCATGCTCACTGGCTCACTGACATGGCTGACTGTAACAGATGGAAATGAGCTGTCAGTTATATTATTAGCTATACCTGTGTCTTCTAACATGTTACAGTATCGGCCATGGGGAAGATATACAGGGCCAGTCTGTCATTAATTATATTTTTCTTCACCTGCTGAGATTACCTTGACCTTAGAAATTTTATACACTGATGAAGGTTGAAGGAGAAATCTTTTGACTTAATGAAGTCCACTGTAAAGTGAGTACTATTTTCCATTTTCTTTCTTTGTTTTAAGTGGATATGCTTCCTTCTTCTAAGATCGTTATTTTTGGTTGAGCACTCATCAAAGACTTTTATTCACTGAAGCACACTTCTGTCTCTACTGAGTGTGTGCAATATATTCATAGTTTATGTAATATATTCAGAGTGGCTCTGAAACCATATGGTATGCATCAAAAATCAGTGCCTATTTATCTATATACTACTGAATGCTGATGACTGATTTCTCAAAATACTGATTGGTCATTCTTGGTGTCGTTTGTGCTACATTCAGTTTTTTGTGTGCATGCACTGGCATCAAGGTCACGAGGCAAACCTGCAAATGTGCCTGATCAAAATGATGCTCTTTGTCAAAATCCATTACGGTCACATTTTATACTCTGACACTGATTTGTGAAAAAAAGTACATGAAACATGAAATGGCTTGCTTCTCATGGCCTAACACGTGTGCGACACAAACAGCAAGGAGATAAACAATTTCATTTTGTCTCTAACTTCTGCATTTCATGAATTATTAAATTTGGAGCAGCAGTCACTCAGCAGTCAGGAATAAGAAATCAGCGCTCAGAGGAGAATCATCTAAAAAAAAATGAATTGGAGTTCTGCTCCTAATGAAATGCTTGCTCGGAGAGGGAATGAAGGATGGGAGGTGGAAGTGGCTGAACAAAATTGAGTGTGCGACGTGGTGTGAAGAGGCTGATGCATTGGATTCACTTTTCCCTCGCCCTCCACTCCATTTTCTCTAGCATGGGTGTAACATGCATGAAATTAACATACAGTAGACTGTAGGGCAAAGGTCCAACACCAGATCCTGTGTCTGACAGATAAAGAAACTCTTTGACAATGAGTATGAGGGGGCATAAGAGGACATAATTCAAACTTAATTCAAAAAATTGCTTCATACTGTATACTAACTAAATTACACACATACATACACACACATACACACTACAGAAGACCACAATATATACCACACAAAATAAGTCAAATAAATTCAGAGAAATATCAAACAAAATATGGCCTTTAATTTTCAATTACACAGGAGCTTCACTCTTTTGCCATTTTAACATATATTATTTTGTAATAACTACAGGCTAACAGGCTAGATCTGTTTTTGTTCACTGGGCTGAGACTGCAGTAAAATACAATACAGTCTCCAAAATAATTTTTTTATATGATTGTAAAAGTTACTGCAGAACGTCAGTCAAAACTTTCTTAGAAGTCAGCAGAAGGCCGACTTGACTCACCAAACGCTTCATTTTCTGTGAAATAACTGAAGGCTACATGGAACAGATCTTAACAATGAAACTCATCCAAACAGAACTAAAATAAGCTGACAGAATGAATGTAATTACACGCAGTTTATGCACTGACATCAGTACATTTTGAATGTGTTAGATGTCCTTATGTCTAAACCAGGATTTTAATGCAATGTGTCCAGACTCTATCCAGAAGAGATTTATCTGTATTAAATTTTCAATTGCTATAAAAATTGAATCTTCCCAAGCTGTGTATAAATGAATACATACATTTTTTTCACTTCCCTTATTTTCACTCACAGTATATGCATGCTTGCTTGGCTTGGACAGCGCAGTCTGTCCACAATGACAGTGAACATCTGGTGTCATTTGTACTCCAGCTGTGAGTCTCATTCAAACCCAAATGACGGTGGATGTTTCTGCATGTAGCCTGAATGTATTTTTCCTCATCTTTGCTCAGAATTATGTATGTTGTTTACAATAACCATTTACATTTGGCAATGTTGTGGCTGCATTGCACCTCAAACCTCAAAAGGTTGTTTAAATAGTCACTTTTTAATTCAGGCCCAGCTAGTCTTGGCTGAGTTCAGTTTTGTAAGTGCGATTAGATTTCTATCAGTTATCTTAAAATGTATTATTGTCATTTCATCTGATTTCTTCTGTGAATAGGGTCAAGATAATTAATGTCTCTTTGACAGTTTTGATAACCGTAAGACACCTCAGGTTATTTTCATTTTTATTAACATTTTAATGCTGAGGAGCAGATAGAAGTGCAGGCTTTTCAGCTCTGGGCTAGGTGTCCTGCATCCTTATCACCCAGGCTGTCATGTGGTAAATCAGCTAGCTGGCTCAATGATAACTGTCAATAATGTAGTGTCACAGATAGACACAAAACTAAAAACATTGATACACAAATTCAAAATGGATTCAATGGAAAATGGAAAAAGACCAAAATCCTCCAAATTATAAATACATACTCTGAATATCTGTAATAGACAATGTATGCCCAAATTCATTCATTGTTTTATTTTTATTTACATTTATTTATTTTTTATTACCTCAAACACATGGTCTGGAAAGACACTCAGCAACCACACAGTTGAAAACTGGATCTCCATACACTGGGTACTGAAAGATACTCATTTTTCATTTATTTTGTAAACAAACTTTTAAATTCTTAAATCCAGCTTATCTTTCATTTCACCAGTAGTGTAAGGGTAAATAATATGTATAATGGCCAAACTGTAAAAGCCTCATTGCACTTAGGAACACTGTAATACCTGCAAGTGTATGAAAATAAAATTCATAAGAAGTAAATTTGGACCAAACTTTTCTGCCTTGAACGGTTCAAACTCAGTTGTTGTTGATTTCCAATTCCAAGTAATGTAAAATATTCAGGCTGAGATACTTTCAGACTGTGAGCTCAACAACACAATCTAGATGCTCTAATGTCACAAATACTGTAGGCATGACTGTAATATGAATGTCAAACTCTCTCAAAGTCACTGTAGGGACGCAGAGCCAAGTTTCTCAGTTTTGAAGCTTTTCTGCCAGCTCACATTAAATCTGGCTATATTTAAGCATGTGACCTGACCCAGTCTAGAAGGCAGTGCTGACTGGATAATGAACACTGAGACGGGTGAGCCCAATAGGTTTCACAGATTCCTCACTTACACGTTGACGCTAGCAAAGCAGATGCTAGTCTCTGTCTCAAAAGCCATTTCACCCTAGAGCTAACAAGCACAGGGCACCAGAGACCACTAGACAGTCAGCCATTTTCGTCACCTCCAGGGGAGTGTTCTTCTGAACTTTTAATAACCTTTAAACTACTATTTGATTGGGGGTCATGGTCCTTTGGGCAGGTAGTCTCTAATTGGCTCATTTTCTCTCTTCCTCGTGGTGACATTTTAGGTTATCACATGTCTGTCACTCTGTCCCACTGCTGACTGTAGCTGTCTCTTCTAACCATAGAGGCACAGCCCCCACTGAGAAAAAGCATTTGGAACTTCTGACCTCTAGTCTCATTGTTAAACACTTGGATGTCATCCTCACTGATTGCTGAATTATTTACATTGCAGTAAATTTGCTTTCTTGCTTGCTTTTTTTTTTTTCTCATTAGGCAGGGTTATTCATACAGAAAAGCCACAAGCCATCCTAATGCCTTATTTACAGAGTACCAGTGAGTGCACATACACACATACAAGGACAGGAGATCAAAATAAAAGCTACACAACTGAAAGGAGTTCTGAATTAAGAGTAAATGACTTGATAAATGAGTCATTTTACCTAACATTTTGAAAGGTTGCAGCCCACTCAACACTGAAGACATGTTTTGTCCATGATTGTAATTAGTGGAAGAATTAACAGTGTATCTGACAGAATATCCACCCACATCTGTCTGATCAGTGCGGACAGTGATGGCTTTCAAGTAGAATGGTTTCATTCAGAGGCTTTCTTCAAGGAGACTGTTAAATTCTGTTCTATTACAGTACATGTAGTGTTATTTTTACAAGATTGTTACCACAAAAATACAGTTATTGTCAATAGGCTTGTGTGTGAAATAGCTAAATGTAAAAATGTTAATAGTTCTACTGTCCGCCCTGTCATTTGGCACTGAAAGCCACCCGTCCTACATAGCATGTGTTAGAGACTATCATTTGTCAGTGGCCATTTGCCATGTCTTGTTGTCCAATTGTGTACCTGGCAGGCAGAGACAGGACTTCACTGTGCCAAAAGAAGGCGTTTGGCCAGACACGTCCTTGACTGAGAGCACATATGGTGACAGAAAGGATGGGCACCATTGATGGCTGAAGGAGCCATCTTTCTTTTGGTCTGGATGTATCGCTTGGATCAGATTGAACCAAATCTCTCGTTTGTGAAAACCCCCAGTCAGAGAACAGACCAGAGCTAATTCATTGGCCTGAAGCGATCTACCAGGAAAAGGCAGAGAGGACACATGAGAGAAGCTTTTCGCTCTACACTCCACTTCTATTGCAAAATACTTTCTAGCATCACATCACATATCTCATGCTGTCTTTTCTATTTCTAATTTTTCCATTTTCATGCCATCGCTTTAACTTTCATTTATGTTTCTTTTTATAGGCAAATACTGTATTGGGTCCAGACTGTAGACTTCTGACCAATTATCTTCCTGGACTAGCTCTAAATTTTGGTATTTATCGCCTGTTCAATGAGTGGCCAAGAATAGAGTGAGACGCAAAAAGAAAGGAACAGGTTTAAATATGAGTGGTAATGAGTGGAGGTTGGCATAGAAAAAATGTTCTCAACCATGCAACTACTTTTGTGTTAGATACATAGTCCTTGGTTTTCTTAAAGAATTTTTACTTTTTAAAATTAGCTATGGCAGCTATAATGGGCTTAGGGCAATGTTTTTAATCTGATTTCAACAACTCAACAAATCAGCTATTGCTCTGTTTATACACAGCGAGTCTAATGTGCCATTAACAGTAACATATCCTCAGATATAAAGCTGCATACAGATGTAGGGTTTTGAGCCACAGCACATTTTGTATTACATGCTTATAGTAATGCTGCTGTTTTGCACAGCAGCTTGGCCCAAGTCTTATCAAAAACACAGCCGGTAGTAACCCAGCATAGAAATTAGCTCTCACAGATTGGCTCAGCCACTCAGAAACCACAAAGCCCCTTGGGAAAGCATTCACTCACTGATGAGCACGGCATTGTGCAAAATCCACACCAGTTTCCTTTATAGCTACGTCCCAAGCCCTGATCCTCTTAATAGATATAATGGTCAGTCTGTTCATTCTTTCTCATGCCGTGCTGCTCCACAAGTAGTTTTAGCTAAGTTTTGATTTGTCATCGTATCTGTGTGACAGGTGTTAATTTTACCAGCTTCAGATGGCTGCCAGAAATCCCAGGGGAAATTGTTCTGCAGTAAATTTCCAGATTTAAAGTCTGTTTGATAAGCAAAAGTTCGCTTTTGTTACTGAACTCAGTAGAAACTTTGTCAGACTTAATGATGTTTTTCCTTAATTGATGGAATTGTTCCAAATAGAACAAACAGTAGCAGAGACAGATTGGTCCATACTGTAGCCTGCTTTACTCTGTAGCTGTGATCATGTTTATCCACAGTTGTGAGCACACTCATACACATGTTCTAAATTACAGAGGCCCAAATTTAACAAAGGTGTTACCAAAACAGCAGCAAGGTTGTGCAGCCACATCACAGAATATAAATACTACCGAGTGATAACTAGGGTTGCTTCGATACTACCCGGTATCGAAAGATACTTCAGTGCCAAGTTTCGATACCAAGGAGTTAATCACGTGATCAATATAATGATAATGCTGTAATGTTACATGTGGTAGAGGTGTGCAGGAAAAATACTTTTGTGGTTACGCCCACACACTGGGTTCACATGTATCTGTGTTGTGAACTACAGTGTGTGTGTGTGTGTTGAAGTGGTTAAAAAATTGCAACCGAAGTCAAACGTGCGTCTCCATTTTAGCAAGATCGATGCCAATAGTGTGCAATGCAATATTTGCAGAAAGGACATCATTGCTAAGGCCGGCAACACGACCAATTTGATGAAGCATTTGAACGTGCATGGAATCAATTTACGAGCAGAAAGTGGCTCCGTGTTCAACTACACAAAGATTTAAAGGTCCTTAGTATGCAGCAGTGAGCATTAGACACTGACTTGTCACTTGTTTGCAACAGTTCTTTTGCACTGAAAATTATTTGTTGTATATTTTTTATGTTAGAAAACTGTTGAGTGGAAAAATGCCAAAGCTGAAAAATAAAACTCAACATTTGTACCATAATATGTAATGTAATTTTCTTTGTTAGAACTGATTTGATAAAATTGGTATCGAAAAAAGTATCGTTCAGGAACCGGTATCGAAGTCAAGGTATTGGTTTGTGGTGACCACTTTAAATACTGCTTGTGTGGTTTGGGGATTTACAGTAAAACATGATGCATTATGCAGGAAATGTTGAGATTAAAATGGCCATGTTCTTTGCACAAACACAGAGACTTGTATCGATTTATTTAAAAACATCACAACAGAATAGATTTTAAGTTCATGAAATGTTACTAGATTTAAAAAATGGGCCCCCAAAATACCCAGTTTTGCAATTGTTGCTGGCTGTTTAGAACATTTTAATAATTCTGAAAAAAATTGGTTCAACCAAAGTGGCACAAACACGGAAAGAAAAATGAAAGAGTTTGCTTTAACTCATAGCAAAGTCCCAACAGTCAAAAATGAAATATCATCACTTTCTGTAGAGGACACACAGGAGCTCCATTTTCCACCTCACAAAATTCCCGTGGGATCAGAGAAGATCTGTCGCACTAAAATCTGACACAAAAAGAATCGGCCTCAATCATATGTCTGTGGGAACAGAGTTAAAGACCTCTGTGCTCCCCCCCCCCTTCATACACCCTTGTCTGTCATCTCCACTTTCCTCTGCTCCTTTTTATTTCCATTTTATGTCCTCTCTCCCTCATGAATTTGCTGGATCGCATAGCTGATATCCTCTCAGCAGCCCCGTTATCGGGACATTTTCAATAGCGCAGTCGAAAATAGAAAGAAGGTGGTTGGCAGGTTGCCTTGCTGTTGTCACCTTTGGGTTGCAGATAAAAAATCCTGCCGCAGCCCATGCAACCATCACTGTGAGCATGCGAAACTTTGATCACTTTATTTTCACTGACTTTATTTGTGACTAATATTGAAGATAACTTATCATTCTGAGTTGAGTCAGTATTTAACAGGAAGACCAAGACTCCTACATGGGTAAAACAAGTGCTCTCTCCATCTCTGATGGAACCACTGAAGGAGACACTAAATTGCTTTTTCAAGCTGCCACTTAATAGCTGTTTGCTTAGTGAGACTGTTAAAAAATATCTTTTAATCACTTAATGCACTGTAAATATTGTTTTGTGCCGCTGAAGTGGAAAAAGACAAGTGACAAATAAAGCAATAGTAAGCAAACAGTATGCACTGGTTTGGCTTATTTTAAAATTATTCACTATTTTTCCTTTTTTTTTTTTTTGTCTTTCTGCACTTTAATGACTCCATCTCCTACCCTCTGAGTTTGTGACCACACGCTCTAGGATGCAAAACTTTTCCAGATGTTTTAAATTGGGACTTCACCTGTGTGTTGATGTCAGCCTGAAGCGCCGCATGACATCAGTGCGAACGCAGGCCTTGGAATAGATTATGGTTTAAGCTCCTGAGCAAAACAATACCGTAAAAGTTTCTCTGCTGTGTTGAGAGGGTGTCTTGTACTCAGCGTTGTCAGGGCAACTCTCTCTTTTTCAGAAATAATGTGAAACCTTTTACCTTCCACAGCAACCGTATGAGCAATTGTCCTCTCAAGTGTTGTCATTACTTTGACACATTTGGATTCAGTGCAGATCTGTTTTGAATACTGACTCTGAAAATTACTGTGAATTTCGAATCCCGTTCTTCAAATTGGTGAGTTAATTTAGAGTATACATTGCTGAATTTTAAGCACTGTGTTTAACATTTTAACAGTCCACATACTTATTCTATCTATTGTTCTCTCTCATTCTCAATTTAATTTAATGGATGTGTCAGTGACCTTATTTAGATTCCATACATTGCCAAAGGAGAGAAAATGAAACATATTCCCATAGAAGAGATCAGTTATGTGAAATATAATTCATTCAGTGTTTCTGCCATTTGAGGAGAAACTTTTCAACTCATTAAGCAGCTAAAATTGCTAATTAATTCTTCCACTACATACATAGGAACTTTACAAGAAGCAAAGATTGATTGAACTCACTGTCTTAACTTCTACAAAGTAAGACGCTCACAAGGTAGTGGGAAGCAAAATGTCAGCAATGTGAATATTTAGTGGTGAAACCCTGTCAGGAGGAGAATGGGGGGGAGGCGGACGACATGCTTGTCAACAACAGTAACACACTGTCATCAGCAAAAAAACAAATCACACATTTGATTGCATGTTTGCATCCTGCAGTGAGAGAACTCCAGTAGATTTTTGTTTAGGCTCTAAAGCGAACTATAACAGAGCTAGAGTTGAAAGGTGCTATATAAATAAAGTTGGGTTGAGTATCCTTTTCTCACACCATAAAACTTACTGAAGAGATGAGTGCTTTTTTATTCTAATTCAAATTTAATCCTATTTTCCCCCTGGGTTTCACCTTTCAGACTGTATACAGGCTACCCTATCTTACTGGTGTCAGGAAAATGTGAAACCTTAACGCAACACCACACAAGGCTGAAAAAGGCACTAACTGCTTTGTCATTAGAGTAATATTTTATCTACATTTAATAAAAAAAGTTGCTAGAATTTGACATCAAAAGTACAAAAAAGGGTTCACATACTCAAATTAATTAGATATTACCTTTTTATCTAGCTTAAATTGTCAAGCTTGAGCACAAGGGAGCACACTGAGTGCTAGCTGTGCTCATGCTTAAATAAGAGAAAATATCTAATTTGTTTGGATGATCAAACCCTTTGTGTTCTTTGGACTTTGGTTATACGCACCCCAGCTCCCCCCTTTTTTTTCTTTGGTTGAGTGCAGTGTTTTTCACCTCTGCTTTGTAAAATTTAACATCAAAGACGGGGGATTTACCACTCGCCTCCCAAGAGTCTGGAGCACAAGGTCCCTTTAAAAACCATCCCACCTGACACCCAGTAAGTGCTTTATTTATTTATTTAGTAAGTATAAAATATAAAGATGTGAATCTAGAAGTATAAAGTGAAAGAACAAGCTGTCAGTTGTTTTGTCCCTGGGTACCTACATACCTATATATGTGTGTATGTGGGTATGCAATGCTTTGTATCATCTATCTATGTTAATTCACTCCTAAAAAACAAAAGGACAGTAATGTAAAGAAATGCAAATGTGACATGTATCATAGGTAGCATAATGGAAACCAAAATTGATGTTAAATAGGGCTAGTAATTGACATCACAGAGGTTATAGCTGTTTTTTATTTCTTATTTTTTCATGCTACAATTATGGAAAGCACAATAACTAATTCGGACATACTGACAACTTCATTTCTTATGTAATTGCCTAGCTTTTGAGAGTTTAAGATTGTGTTCTTTTCACATTTCTTCAGAACTCAAGGTTGAAACTACTTCATTTACTTGTTAATAGAGAGTAGAGAATGTAAGGATGAGACTGAAGGGGCTACAGTATACTGTATGTTTGTTGCCAATTTTAAATGATTGATTATGGTTAAAAAGCTTTAATCAGGTCATATCTTTCCTAATGCCCTTAATTATAGCTTTTTAAATGACAAATATAAAAAAAAACACAAACAATCCCCACATACCACTCGTGGTGGAGGAATTCGTTACGGCTGACAAAATTCTCTCATCGCAGTAAGGTATAAGCACCACCATGTTTTTGACTTTGAAAATCCATACAGTCTGTAAAATTGCCTCTGAAAACATATTTCAGTTGATTATAACCTAACCATCAAAACACTTTTCCTCTGTCATACTGCTTTTGAAATTTGTTTTCATGGCAAGCCTTCTTTATGGCCTTATTCTGTTTGTGTAAATTTGTGTGTGTGTGTAAGTGTGTGTAATATGTGTGGAAGCAGGTGTGTTTATATGTTTTTCATTTTGGCCTCTGGTTTGATAAGTGCTACATAAATAAACTTTATTATCAGGATTATTAATGTTATTATAAAAAGAGATATTACAGGCTCATTTACTTAATACTGCAGCATGAAAAACTCAGTTTGCTGCGTTTTTGCCATTCACAGTGACAACATCATCATCAGCAACGCGCTAGAGTGGGTGGGAGAAATGGGATAGATGAGAGCACGGGATAATATGTCTTCCAGGCCAGCAGACAGCAGCTTGCCAAATCCTGATCACTGTCTCTTTTCCTCTTAGGGATCATTTCAAAGCTTCTCCCTTTGGATACTGACTTTTTTCCCTCACTTTTTTAAAAATGTTTTTTTTCCCCCGAAATTCTCTGCCCAACTGCCACATCTATGGAGACTCGCTCTGGAGTGTGTGATGACACTGTTCCCAGGTGTCTTGGCTGCGCAGTAAGCTCAGTGAAGAGTAGAGTGCCATTTCTATCTGTCTGCCAGTTGTTTGGAACTCATAGGTCATGAAGAATGCTATAAGGGTTTTTTTTCATAATCAGTCACACGCTGAATCACAGCTGAGCGACACAGATTGAAATCACTTTCTTTTATTTCACATTCTCTTAGCAATTTACACAGAATATCCATATCACAGCACATAGAAAATATGTGGAAATTTATTGCAACTCTTAAAAATGGATTTGATATCTGTTAGAATCAGCGGCAGTGATGGAATATTTATTTTGATGAGATAGATTTTTTTGGGGCTGTATTCGTATTTGAGAGTGTTCATGAACTATGCCCCGTAGGCTGTCTGAATACATTAGTGATCATTATCAGATATTATCATCATGGAATATAAGTCCTTTATCTCTTTGCTCTTCAGATAAAAATAAGCATCTTTAAAATTTGCTTTCTTACTAAGTTGTTTGAAAATATAGGCCAGTGAGCCCTCCCTCCACTGACTTTATCCTTGTTTCCTGCACAAAGACAGTTATATCTGACAGAGTAGAATACGTTTGAGGATAGTATTTAAAGGAACAATCAGTAATATTTTACTGCCCCATTGCTCTATAACATCAGCATGGGTTTAGTTTTGTTAGGCAATGCCAGTCGGCAGCTTTTCCACTTTATGTTGGCAGAAATTCTCACAGTCTGAAAGGTTCATTCAGAATGCACAAACGCACAGATTGACAAAGGAGAGACATTCAGTAACACATTCACTGCTTGTCTGTAATCCCCTCCAGGTTAATACCTCAATGGATCAAAAAAAGATTTCGACCTTGACTCACTTATTTGTGTACCAAGGCAAGTTTATTCAGTTCACACAAGCTTCGCCATCTGATGGGCTTTATGCTGTGAGCTTTACCAGCCTACATAACTTTTATCTATGTTTTATCTATAAGAGCACGCTGTAGGAGCAGAATACTGAATTTTTTATGTGCTCGCTCAGGCAGTTCAGACAGGGAAACATCAGCAGGGCCACACTGAGCTCCCCATGCCAGCTTCCAGGACCCCAGGCCCAGCTTGTTTGGACTGCAGGGTGTGCTCTCCCCTGAGTCTGCCAGCAGCAAATAAGACAGTAGGAAAGAATAAAATGGCAAACAGACTCATGATTGTAGCTGTGCCACTGCAACCGATGACCTCCAGCTCATTCTCCACATAGTGGAAGTAGGCCATAGGCAGACTTCTGCTCTGGGCTGGGAGCATGGGAAAACAGTTAGTAAAAAAAAATAAAAAAGCCTGCCCGTACCTCTAAAGTTCCCTAATTAACACATTCTATTTTGTTGTGTAATCCATACAAAAGTAAAAATGACAAGCTGTGGTTTCACTGGCCGTTATACACTGGACTTTCTTGGCTGGGTGTGGCTACTTCCTGGCATCTCTGATTGTTGCCTGACAACCTCACAATTCATATTCAACAGACAGATATGAGAATGCTATCAGTCTTCTCATTTAACTCTTGTCAAGATGGTGAACGAGTGTATTTTCCAAAATGTTGAGCAATTCTCTTGAAGCAGAAATGAAATAGTGCACAGAAAATACTTCTCTGTAACCGTGGTCCTTTTTTTCTACCAGCTCCCAGTGAGCTCCCATTACCTGGCAGGGCTGTAGAGTACTGTTATAACTTTTGTGATTCCTACAAGAAAAGGGAAATCTCAAATGAACAAATATTTAATTGAATGAACTTGTAACATTTCTTCAAGGTAAGCAAACAGCTGTTAATGCTAACGTTGACTATGTAGTGATAGCAAAACTTACAAATAGCTCCTTCAAACTCAGTCATGCTTTTTGTTTTATCATCCAACGTTTCTGACTGCACCTGCAAAATATATGAGCCTTCAGCAAACTAGATACAAATTTCAAATAGATTCCTTTGGAACTCACTGCATTTTAAAGTTGTAACCAGAGTGTGGGTCTTATTTATCCATGACACTTAACTGGCATCACCAAATTATGATGCACTTCATAAGTATAGGAATGAAACACCCAGTTCAGTGCACCTACTGAAATTAGTTTCAGTGGCAGTTCTGAAATATTTACAGTTGGTGAATAAATGGATTTAAATTGTAAGTCTTTCAGTGTAATGAAGCAAGGCCACATTTACCCAACAGAAAAGATAAACTAAATTACAAGGTATCTTACAATCCACCACAGAGCCATTTGTAAATTAAATCCAAGCAAAAATGTATCATTATCATTCTTCAGAGTTATTGTTTAACTGCCTGCTCCTTGCAGACAGAGAACAGACGTCTCCTAACAATTGCCCAATGAGAAAATCTATTGATTTTTAATGAGAGAAGTAAAAGTAAGAATATTCATCACAGCTTGCAGTCTTGCAGACTATTGAAACATTGCTTCATCACCTGCTAATGAATAGTAAAAATCATCTTCAGATGTGGTTTTGCATAATGTTCTTTTCAGGTCAGTTTAATCAATCTCCAAGAAAGAGCAAGAACTATAGAGATGTTAGAGATCTTAGAAGAGACACTTTTCGCTCAACTGCACCAACAGTATCTGTAATGTATTGCTACATACTATAGCAGAGACAGCTCTCTTAAGTCACAGCTTTTAGAAGCAGGTGCAAAAGACTGATTTAACATTTGACACCATTTACTCTGAAATGTTAATGGACTGCCTTCAGCAATGAGTTGACATGGCTGGCTCAGCACTGAGTTAGATGAGTTTGTGTCTGCCAAACATAACACATTTGCACTGAAAGGAGGCAATTCCTCACTTTCCTCTGCAACACGTTGGGCTCAGTCAGGGATGAATTCTTCTCTTCTCTCCCTGTATGCTCCCTTTTTGCACCGGCAGTCATAGACACCATTGTGCTGAACTGCTCTTGCAAGTTTTCCTCTGTGAAGTACACAGGCAAAACATCCATTAAAAGTGTGTTACACAAACTCCGCTTGCCTTGTTGGACCTACATGTTTGTAAATGATCGGGCGTGTCTATTAGCTCAACACAGAGGCTATAACCCTGCAGTGAACTTTGAGAGCGACTGTTACAGAGGAGGTTGGGGCAGTAGCAGAGTCTTGACTGGGAAAAACATCTTTTTATTCATCCTTCCCTATCTAAAGGTTAGATATATCTCTTTGCAGATAAATCTAAAAATAAGACATTTATATTTATTTTTCCTCCATCTAGAAAAGGTCATCCATGCTGCAAGTGTATCTAGTTAGACAAGTTCAACTTCTGGTGGCAGCTATAGAAAGCTCACCAATTTTTTTCATCTCTTAATTGATTCTCAGTTATATGGTACAGAGAGCATGTCAAAAGCTTCGCTAGGTTGGACCCCTATGTCTGGAGAACAAAGTGAAATGTTGTAACTTTTAACTGTTGAACTGAGACTTGTTCAATTCAATACCCTCGAGTCAGGGGCACTGAAGTCACAGCCTTACTTGGTCCACAATGACCAGCAGCTTAAGGAGCCTAATGTTGACAATTAGAATAGAACAATGATAGATTATTGTTTAACTGACATTACTGAGACAGTTTACTGATTTTATGACCCATCTCTACTTGTGCTACCAATTTAGCATTAGTTATTCAGGCTTCTGTGTCCAGTTATTTAGGCTTTTGTTAGTGGCAGTAGATGTTTTAATATTATTTGTTAATGTAAAAGATATGACAAAAGGATTATAGCATGATGCAATGCAAAGGGCTCAGACTTCTGGAGGAAATTAAACCCTTAATCTGAGAGAGCTCATTGCTCTGCTCTGCCTGTGGCACCTCATATGGAAATGCACAACTGTGACGTATAACAATTCATTGGAAAATTCACTCACACTAAAAATAAAGTTCAAAGTCCCCCAAATATAACCCTCCTTCCTGCCTCCTTGTTGCTGTGCTACTTACCTGATACTTGTGAGCGATGATGGATGCTTGAAGCCAGTATTTCATGTGGATCAACATTTTTAAATATTTACATTGTCAATAAGAAACTTAGTTGCTTATCGTCCTTAAGAATCTGTAAACAGACTTTTTTCTTAATAGCAAAGATTATCGCGGTTATTGCTCTGAAAAGCAATAACCATGTGCTAAAAAGCTTTGGGAAGCACTAAGGATTATTATTTTTCATGAGGCTTCAATCACTGACATTTCATTTTCTTTGAACAGCGTCAGGTTGTCTTGCAGGTCTTTCAGTCTTATTGCACATCTGAAAATATGTTTATTTACTGCCATAGACCTTGTTCTGTGTACTTGTAAAACTGACACCTCCTTCCTACTCCTTGGCTGCCTCTTCCTTTCCCTCTTTCATCTTCATCACATCCTCCTCCCTCTTCCTCTGGAGGTGTCCTTGATGATTTCCACTGCCCCTCCTTTTGTGCGACTCCCGGAGTCTTTGCCGCTGTCTAGCCAAGTAAATTATGAGCAAATTTAGAAGGCTGGTTAGCATGGGAGTCAGGATCCCGGGCTTGCTTAAAGACCCAGTGCACATAATTCATCAAAATTAACATCAGTTATAACTCTGCAGTACCATAAGCACTGGTAAATTGTTTGCTGTATCCCACTGTCACACACACATGCAAGCCCATACACACACACACACACACACACACACACACACACACACACACACACAC